>CAUYRT010013181.1:0-34347 GCA_963574885.1 Lepilemur ruficaudatus | reverse complement strand
ACACGCATACAAAAAGTTGCAATATGATGTACCACCTTGCGACTTGTTTTCTTTTTGTCTTGTCTCCTCATTGGTTCTTTTCTTTCTCTTTTGTATGCCGTTTTTAAAATTGAGTACTTTTTAGTACTTTATTTTCTCTCTCTCTTCTACTAAATTACTTCTTGTAAAAAAATTTTAGTGGTTGCTCTAGGATTTACAATGTGCATCTTTAACTTAACACGGTCTACCTTCAAATAGTTTATGTCACTTCAGATACAATATAAGATTTTTACAATAGCATATTTCTATTTGCTCCCTCCTATCCTTTGTGTTGTTGCCATACATTTACTTCTAAATCTAAATGTATTTTAAACCCCACAATGTACTACTGTGTTTTTTTTTTTTTTTTTTGAGACAAAGTCTCACTCTGTTGCCCGGGCTAGAGTGCCATGGCGTCAGCCTAGCTCACAGGAACCTCAAACTCCTGGGCTCAAGTGATGCTTCTGCCTCAGCCTCCCAAGTAGCTGGGACTACAGGCATGCGCCACCATGCCCGGCTAATTTTTCCTATGTATTTTTAGTTTTCCAATTAATTTCTTTCTATTTTTTTAGTAGAGACAGAGTCTGGTTCTTGCTCAGGCTGGTTTTGAACTCCTGACCTTGAGCAATCTGCTGGCCTCGGCCTCCCAGAGTGCTAGGATTACAGGCATGAGCCACTGCGCCCATCTTATTACAGAATTTTGACAAGGAAAAATAGTATGTTCCCAGCCCATCCAAAAACCCAAATTAATTTTCCTCAAATATCATTAAAATTCTTTAAAACTATAGCAATCACCAAGGATTTCTGCAAAGTATAGAGCTGCACTGTCCATGATGGTATCTATTTGTCACATGAGACTATTTAAATTTAAATGTAAATTAATTTAATGTTAAAACTTCAGTTCCTCCAATGCCCTAGACACATTTCAAGTGCTCAGTAGCCACATGTGGCCAGAGGCTACCACACTGGACAGCAGATATACGATATTTCCATCCTTGCAGAAAGTTCTAAAGCATTTAAAACACTGGTTGCTTCATTATACCTAACACTGAATGAGCTTTGTCTTCTCACACATAGAAGACTGTCACGTATGTTTTTCACCTATGCCAAGCTCACGTCTCCCATCATCCAGAGCTCTCAAAGAGCTGTACCGTGTCCACACTTTCTTCTAATCATGTATAGGCCCTTCTAGGTCTCGCAGGCTCACCTACTTTTTTCTCAGGCTTTCCCACTTTCTTTTTTTTTTTTTTTGAGACAGAGTCTCACTCTGTTGCCCAGGCTAGAGTACTGTGGCGTCATCATAGCTCACAGCAACCTCAAACTCCTGGGCTCAAGCTATCCTCCTGCCTCAGCCTCCCGAGCAGCTGGAACTACAGGCATGTGCCACCATGCCCGGCTAATTTTTTCTATATATTTTTAGTTGGCCAATTAATTCCTTTCTATTTTTAGTAGAGACAGGGTCTCGCTCTTGCTCAGGCTGGTTTCGAACTCCTGACCTTGAGCGATCCACCCGCCTTAGCCTCCCAGAGTAATCATGCTAAGATTACAGGCGTGAGCCACCGCGCCCAGCCTTTCCCACTTTCTTTGGAGACAATTTCACTTAGTAACAAAGAGAAGGTAGTAATGATTCTTCACAGAAGTTAAGGGCATGAGCATGAGAGCAGTGCTATCCTATAGAGAGGAAAACTAACTGGGTTAGAACTGCAATGCACTGGGCATCCTCTCACCAAGATTCGTGTTGATGAACATTTGCAAGCTTCTACTATTTGCAAATCATTATAACAAATATCAAGAGAGTGAGAGTTCAGATAGTGAGCATATCTGAATAATAATTTATTTCTCTATTCTCCCATGGGTGGATACTTAGATTACTTCCAATGTCTTGCTATAAGATACAATGCTGTGATGTACATTTTTATACATATGCAAAGGTTCCTCCTAGTACATACCCTGGAGTGGAACGATTCAGTCTTAGACTACGTGCATCTTCAACTTTACTAGATATTGACAAATCTCTCTTCAACTTGGCTGTGTTCAATTTCTAGTTCCACCAGCAGCATATAAAAATTCCTGTCTCTCTATACCCTCAATAAAATTAGCGCTATCAAACTTTTACAATTTTGCTGATCAGATATGTGTGAAATGGTATTTCATTCTGGTTGTAATTTAAATTTCCCTGGTTGATAGTGAGGTGGAACATCTTTTCTTATGTGTGTTGGCTGTACTTGCTTTCTTTTCTGTGAAATGCCTATTCGTGTCTTTTGATCCTTTTTCTATTAGGTTGTTTGGCTTGTCTTATTGACGTGTAGGAGTTATTTTTATATGCTGGATGATAATCCTTCGTCTGTTATATGTGTTACGATGAGCTCTCGGTCTGTCTTTTCACTTTTTTCTTTAGTGTTTCTGGATTAACAGAACTTTTAAAATTATACCCGAGTTTATTATTATTTTCCTTTATAATTTTTTCTTTGCTGTTGTTATTTTTGTTTAAAAATTTGTTCTTTAATCCTGGCACATAGTAGGAATTGAATGTTTATTGAATGAAAGGAGCATAAGGAGAGTGAGCGCCTTCCCCAGGGAGAATGTGCAGGATGGGCAGAGAGAGGGTGGCCGGGTCCCTGGGGAGGGTAGAGACAGAGTTCCCTGGAAAGGAGTCTGGGGAGTGGGAAAATAACCAGGAAGGAACTAAGCCACACGGGGGACTAGAGAAAGTGTCTGGGGAGTGGCTGACTGAGATGTCTGCATTGCTTTGGAGGCATGGCAGTCACTGGATCCTTGGCAGTGTGGTCTTGCATGTGTTCTGGGCACGGAGACTAGACAGCTGGGCAAGGACTGCAGAGGAGGCAGTCCAACAACTGGCAACCTCCCCCAATAAGGTTGACAGTGAAAGGAAGACCTTTCCTGTCTTAGGGCCTCTGTGCAGTTTCCAATCTGGGATTTTCTTCACCTTACCTTCACATGGCTGAGTCTAACTCCTCCTTCTGGTCTCAGCTTAAATGTCACTTCCTCTGGGAAGCCTTCCTGGATCTCCCAAATTTAAATTAGATGTCTCCCTTCCCCACTTATAGACTCTCATCTAATTCTTCACTTTTCCTTCTTAGCACTTAACAGTGTATAACTAGGAATTAATCTGTGTGGCTATTTGTTTAATGTGTGTATTCCCCTCCCTGCCCCCAGATCATAAACTCCCCGAGGCCAGCACTGTCTGAACTATATTGTTCTAGTGTATCCTCAGTGCCTAGCACACAACCTGGAGCATAGCAGGGACTCAGTAACTGTTGAATAAAAGCCACAACAGTGACTGAGAGCAGGGACTGCGGGTCGGGGAGGTTTCAGAGATGAGGGAACTGGAGGTCCCTGTCCACCAGCCAGATTTTAGGAGATTAAAGGGAAAAAGAGAAGGAAGGAGAGTGACAGGAGGAATGTTAACATTGATGAGCACCAACTGTGTGTGTCAGGCACCAGCAGTCCCCAACCTTTTTGGCACCAGGGACTGGTTTCATGGAAGACAATTTTTCCACGGATGGGGGTGGAGTGGGGATAGTTTCGAGATGATTCAAGCGCATTACATTTATTGTGCAGTCAAACCTCTCTGCTAATGATAATCTGCATTTGCAGCCACTGCCCAGTGCTAGCATCACTGCCTCAGCTCCACCTGAGATCACCAGGCATTAGATTCTCATAAGAAGTGGGCAATCTAGGTACCTCTCATGCTCAGTTTACAGTAGGGTTCGAGCTCCTATGAAAACCTAATGCAGCTGCTGATCTGACAGGAGGCGGAGCTTATGCGGCGATGGGGAGTGGCTGTAAATACAGATGAAGCTTCACTCACTTGCCACTCACCTCCTGCTGTGCGCCATGTTTCTAATGCCACAGGGTTGGCTATGCTGACACTCACCGTCCTGAGTATCACTCCCACCTCCACTCCCATCTTTAGTGTGATGTGTCCTGTTAGCTGGGTGACCTGGAGCAAGCTAATCTCCCTGAGCCTCAGTTTCTTAATTTGTAAAATGGATTAGTAACACCAAGCTCCTGGGATTATTATGAGGATCAGGAAGCAGGGTATGGTATGGAAAGTGCCAGAAACCCACGCTTCAGGGGTACTTGGTCTCTGGAGTCAGACTGCATGGCTTCATATTTCAAGTCTGCCACTTACCAGCTATGTGACCAAGGGCAAGTCACTTTATCTCTGTGCCTCCATTCCCCCCTGTAAAATGGGGGTAATATTACCTCTGGAATTGTTTAATTTCTTCTATTTTTTCTTTCCTTTTTTTTTTTTTTTTGGTACCAGTCTTTACTATGAGAACCTAAACCTCTGGAATTGCTATGACGATTAAGTGATGTATGCACTGAAACATCTAATACAGAGCTTGGCACATAGTAGATGCTCAAGAAATAATACTTAATATTATTCCTCCCTCCCCTCTACCATCCCAGAACTGTAATGTCAGAGCTGGAAAGATGGGAGAAATCACCATTTAACACCTCCCTCTCCCACCCCTCCCCCACACAAATACAAAGAGGGAAACTGAGGTCAGGGAAGGGTAAAGTCTCGAAGGAGACTCCAGTACTGGAGGCCAGGTCCCAGGTCCCAGCCCAGGAGCGGTCCCCTGAAGCCGACAGCTTGTTCCAGATTCTATTACCTCCCCCTCAGGGGCGGGCAGCCAGGCTCAGTCCAGGCTGGGCGGGACTCGCGCGTGGTGCCGAGGCCACAGCCCCTCCCTGCGGCTTTGCTCTCACTGCGCTTGTGACCGGAGCTGCAGCCACTATCTAAGCTGGCCCCTTGGTTTTCGTGTTCCCCTCCTAGCGCCGAGGACAGAGATTGCCTGGCCCAATCTGGCCAGGCGCCGGCTGGTGCTGCCCCCCGCAGGTGAGGGCGGGATCAAAGGGGCAGGAGGTGGCGGGGCATGGGGGTGTGCAGGGCAGGCCTGCAGGGTAGAATTCCCTGGGAGAGTCCCTGTAGTTTGGGTGGTGTGGGCAGTAAGTGATTACTGCAAGCAATGGGTTATGTACGTAGTTACTGTGCAGTGTATGCGTGGCATGCCCCGTGCGGTGTGCATCTACCTGCAAGAAGCGTCCATGGTACCCATCTACAGCCCTGAGTGACTGCTCCAGGGTAGCCCAGGGGTACACCGTGTGTGTGCACTGTGTGGCAGGAGCCGTGGTGGGATGGTGCACTGAGTGTGTGTTGTGAGAGTTGTGAGGTGTGTGTTTTGTGTGGCACATCCGTGGCCCCTGTGGTGTGCTGAGCCAGGTAATGGAAGGTGAAGCTTATTTGTGCAGTGGTTACCACGGACAGAACATTTTCCATGACCCCAGCTGGGTTCTGCCTTTTCTGCCCTACACCCCTGAGGGCTTGGGAGAGTGAAACTCACCCTGATCTGGGTGGAGGAGGTACGACAGGCCCCAGGCTCACCCTCACACACACACAAACACACACAAAGGAGTGTGGCTGTGTGGTTAGGTATGTGATGTGTTCTGAGTGGGGGTTTGTCTTGGTCACTTCTAGTGCAGGGACAAGGGAGCTGGGCTTGGGGGAAGAAGCCCTGACTGGCCATGGGATTCTCGCCTCTTCTCCACTGGATAAGAAGAGGCTGCAGGACCCAGGGACCATGGGGAAGGGGGCTCCCATAGCAGGCTGCCACCTGGGACTGTTGAGGTATTAGTGTCATCCAAGCTTGGTTTGAATCCCAGCTCTGGCACTTCACCTGCAGGACTTTGGGCAAAACCTTGCTGTGCCTCAGTTTCTTCTATTATAAAATGGGGATGTTGATAGTATTTGCCTCATAGGTTATTGTGAGCATTGACTGAGTTCTTGGATATAAAGAATTTGGCACAATCTCTGGCACATAGAAACACTCAGCAGCTGGTGACAAAGCTTTAATGATAGTGATGGAGACCCCCACGAGACTGGGGCCCTGCCCACCCCAGGAAGTCTCAGTTCTCACGGAGCCAATGATTTCAATGAGCTGAGCAGGTGGGAATCTGAGAGCATCCCCATCTGAATATGTCTGGGGGATCCATTCCTGTCCCCAGACTGTATCCTTGTTGAATTTTCAGTGACCATCTGACTTCTGGGAAGATGGAGTCAGAGAGGGGAAGACGCAAGTCTCCTGCAAGGCCTGGGATGGAGCGTGGGAGAGAGAGTGGGGGAGAAATGCAGAGGCAGCCATGGGTGTGGATGGAAGAACAGAAAAATCCTTGCCTGTGCACTGGGAGCCAGAGGGGTGTTTGGGAACTGGCAGGGCAGGGACTGGGGTGCCCTCTGCCTGGAATGAGGAAAGCCAAGAAGAGCAGGATTGGGGTGTTTGGTCCGTGGACCAAGAAGGCCCCAGGAGCTGGAAGAGAGGCTGTGAGGTCAGAGTTGAGCTGCAGGCAGAAGTGGACCAGGAGACCCCTCAGGCTAGGCTTTGTTTCTGGGGCTCAAACGTTTGCATTGGCAGAGGAAGAGTCCCTGTTCCTGGTGACTTCATTGGGTCAGTTTCGAGAAGGTGCCTGGAGGCCTCGGAGGACGAGGGGACATAAAAGGCAGTGTCTGGACTGTGGAAACATATTTGGGGAGGGCACCTAAATATATCCCTGTGGTGGCGGGGTGCTGTGATGGGCTGGCACAGGCCTGGTGGGACAGAGACAGACCACTGTCACCACTGTCCCACTGTGCCCACTGTGCCCAGGCAGGGGGTGCTTCTGCCCCAGAGAGCCTGAGAGCTGCTCCACAATGTCTGGAAGACAGAGCCCTGCTGGGCAGCAGGAGGCCAGCCCGGCCCTGACTTGCTGAGTGATGAGGCCAGATCTTTCTTAGCTGTCGGGGAGGTGGGATCGGGTGATGTTGGCATCACTTCTGGCCCCGATTTCCTTTAATCCATAGTTCTGTCTATAATTGTTTATGATTCCACAGTCCTAGCATTAAGAGTCTATAATTATTCAAACATTCTAGAAGGCTACAATCCAAACTCCAACTTTCTACAGGCCAACTGTAACATTCCCTAATTCCAGCTCAGCTGTTTGAGGATTCTGACCCTGGCTTTGGCAGTCTGACGCTTTCGTGCTCATAAACTAGCAGGGAAGATCTACTAGAGGTCATTTCAGCAGAATTATTTAAGAAGCCCCAGGAAAAGTCCCTTCCCCCCACAGACAGCCTGGGGTGGAGGAAAGACCCTGGTAAAATGGCCGCCCGCTCCCTGGGGTGGATGACAGTGACCCCAGGGGCCCCTCCTCATCAGGGCAGTGGAGGTGATCAGCGTACCTTATGGCTGTCAGGCAGGGTGACTTTGGGGGAAAGAAAGGTTCAGATCCTGTATTGTAGGATGAGGGTATTGTGGGGTCACTGGGTACCTGAAGGGCTGGAGAGGGGGAGCCAGACAGGCCGTCTGCGTCCTCGGGGAAACCCCTGAGCATCTCTGGAGGGAGCAGAGGAAGGGCCTCAGCGATCGAAGACTTGACTCTTCCCCTTCTACCTCTCCTGGTTCTGAAAGTTCTTCGAGTGCAACTTGCTGCTGAGCTAAGTTAGAGCCCTGCATTTGCTAGGCTGGACATGAGTGCATACATGTGAGTGCACGTGTGCCTGCTGCGGGTGCTCCCGTGTGGCAGATGCCTGCATGTACGTGCATACACACGTGTGGATCTGCGTGAGTTACATGGAGCTGCGTCGGGGTCTGGGTACGCTGCACATGTACCAGTGTGGGATTGCACCCACAGGTACGTGCTCCTTACTCCTCTGCCAGGTCTCTGGGCACCCTCTGTGCTTTCCTATGGTGGATGACTCCAGGCCCTGGACAGAACAAGGTGCTCAGGTTGCAGAGAAGGAAAGCTGAGGCTTAGCAAGAGGGACCATTCTCCTTTTGTCAGAGGGGACCATCAAGCATGCTTCCTGCAAGTCCCAAACGGGGTCAACTCCCTTTAGGATCTTGTCCGAAATCCAGAGGAACAGTGTCTCCTCCCACAGACTGGGGACAGGGTGTCTCCTCTTTCAGAGGGCTGAGGGTAGTGTTTCCCTCCCAATGCTTGGGAGCAGCAAGGGGCCATGGGCAGTGGGTGCCTAGGCTGTGCACGAAACCATTCCCACCTGCCAGTGGCTCATCACAGGCCACAGAGACCCTTCTTAGCCCGTAGCTCATGTGGGCATGCATAGCTCCATTCCACAGCTGAGAAAACCAAGGTTCAGGAAGGGGTGAGACCCACCCAAGGAAATGACCAGCACTGAACTCTGAGCCCAGCCCAGGGCCAGGCGCAGGGACCCTAAGACTGAGCTAGCGGTGGCAGAGCCTCTGAGGGAGGGCTCTCAGGTCAGCCCGGCCAGTGTGTGGGAGCATCCTCCACAAGACGTGTGAGTGTGAACTGTAAAGCACTTGACTTGCTACACAGGAACCAGGGGGCTCCTGCTGGAGACTGAGGGCAGGAGGGTGGCTGTTGACCGGTTAGCACCCACAGGCAACATAGGACCTGAGGGGCTTCGACCTTGGGTGCTCCCCCACTCCCCTACAGCTTGTGCTGAGCTGGGAGAGCCTGAGCCCAAGTTAATCCTCTAAGGCTTCCTCCTCCTTTTATGTAACTGCTTTTGTTCCCAGGGGAACAAGAGCCTGCAGTGCCTGGGAACCCCACAAATCTCCCACGGCGTCTAGACTGGGGGTGAGCTCCCCGGGAGTGCCATGTGTGTGTGGCACATGCAGAGACGCAGGCATGGGCAAACACATGTGTGAACAAACGTACACATTCCAGAGCCACTCACATGGACACACATGTGAATGTACACGCTTTGGTGCAACCCAAACGTGTGTACCCCGGTGAATACTGTGCGTCTTTCGGGTCAGGCCCACACATGGCTGACGAGCCCCTAGGCAGACACGTGTGTACCCAGCATTCCGGCACTGATACTCTCCGGGCCTGAGGCGGGGGATGGGTGGCTCTCACAGTTACCTCAGGGCTTCACCGCCTCCTCCCAGAGCAAACTTTCCCAGGCCTCCCAGCCTTGCCCCTTTCCTGTCTCTCCCGCCTCACCTTACCACACGGACAGAGGAGGGGCCCTTCCTGTTGGCTGGTTGGGAGCAGAGGTGGCCTTGCCTTTTCTGAAGAACTGGTTCTGTGGAATTTCTACCTATTTCCCATCAAGGATCCAGAGCTGCTCCAGGGCTACCTCAGGATTCCACAGTATGAGGAGGCTGATTTCAGATGAGCACATAACAGTGCCCGTCATCTGGGTAGCGCCTAAAAGTTTGCAAACTGCCTTCTTGCCAGTGTCTTGCTCATTCTTCATGACACCCCTAAGATGCAGGTGCCTTCATTTCCTCTGTTTCACAGATGAGGGAACTGAGGCACAGAGAGGGCCTGGAACCTGCCTGAGGTCACACAGCAAGTTGAGGCAGAGTAGATCAAAACTTTCATGAGCTTGGGCTGGGGGCAAAGTGCTTTCAGCCTCCCACGGCTTAGGGCATGAGAACTCATTTCAAAGCCAAGAAGATGGGGTGGGACTGCCAGGTGGGCCCGAGGCAGGAGCACCTCACATGCCTTTACCAGGAGCTGACTGCAGGCACAGCCACCCCTCACAGGCCAGCGCTCTGCTGGGAGGCTCATCCCTGAATCTGCCTTGAGCACTTGCCAGAGGAGAGGGCAGGAGGGGAACAAGAACACCTCTGCCTCGTGCATGACCCAGGCAAGCCCCTGCCCTCTCTGGGCCCAGTTCCCTCCTCTTTACAATAGGCCCCGGGGTTGATTGGGGGCTGCAGAGGGCTTCCCCCAGGGCCAAGAGTGAAAGCCAAGCTCGGGATGCCTTATGCCAAAGCCTTGGCAGTCCTAAGCAGCAGCCTGTGCCCAGGGAGCCCTGGCCTCGGGCCCTGGCCTGCTGCTGAGATCTGCTGAGACTGGGCCTGGCACACAGTGGGGGCTCAGGGCTGGGTGAGCTTCTCTAGAGAGGGGGGAGGTGGTGTGGGGACAAGAGGATCCCGCCAGCCCAGGTGGTGCCTATCCCGCCTATCCACGCTTGCAGCCCTAAATCTCTGCCTTTTATCGTTCTTTACTCTTCCTTATAGCTCTTATCACCACCTGCCTGCTATATATTTACTCATTAACTAAAATAAACCAGTCTCTCCGCTAGAATATAGGCATCTCAGGGCAGGGACTTTGTTTTGTGCCATTGAGTGACTTGAACATTACGTGAACAAAGTATGTGCCCAATAAGTACTTGTAAAACAGAAGAGGAAAAGAAAGAAGAGGAAGGAAAATGAATAATCTTACAGATGAGGAGGGGCTGGCCCAGGCCCACCATGGGCCCAGGCAGAGCCACCCTGGCTGCCTTCTCCCCGTAATGCCCAAGCTCAAGGATAGATTGGCACTGGGGAGGGGAAGGGTAACCCGGGCTCAGCCTTTCCCCTACAAATCACCTGCCATCGGAGGAGCCATCCTCAGTCCCTGGGGTGGGGGTATCTGGACCCATGGGCTTGGAGCTACAGAAAATACAGCTGTTAGTCTTGGGGTCTCAGCCTCTTTTAATGGACCTTCCAGGCACTGCTGAGAAAACCAAGTTAACTGTTCCCTGTGGCAGCAATGAGCGGGGACAGGCCCATCTCCAGACCCGAGAGAGGCCAGGAGAGGGTTGGAGTGGGGGTGGGGAGGATGAGAAAAAGTGGTCATCTGATGAGTGCCTTCCCTGTGCCAGGCCGCGGTCCTTAAATGTTATCTCACTCCATCCTCCCAACAGCCCTTGGGTCTCAACTGATGATACCATTCTATGGGTGAGCAGACTCAGAGGGTGAAATGACTTCCTTGCAGCAAGGTGGCGGCTCAGTCAGCCTTGGCGTTGGGGACTTGAGCCTGAAGGTTCTCAGGATTCGAGTCCTGGCCAGCTCTGTGGCAAGTCACTTCCCCTCCTTGGGTGTCTCAGTTTCCTCATCTGCCGCCTCTCCAGACTTCTGAGAGACGTTGCATGCGACAGTAGCACAGGAGCTGGCTAGCAGCAGGGGCTGCTCCGGGAGTAGGAATTTGCTCCAGCACTTCACGGACTGCAAGTGGGGCATTTGCTAAGTCCCGGGTGAGTTTTCTAGGCCAATGCTCTGAAAGAGCCTGTGCCCCCAGCTCCTCTAGGAGCTTCTTGAGCTCAGGCTGTCCACTTGTGGCCACCGCAGCTCATCGTGGGCTGGAGTGGGAGTGGGGCAGGCGTAGGGGTCCTCCTTCCTTCCTCTGCCTGGCTGTGCCTAGAGCCCTTGGGCTGCACAGCGTGGAGGGGTGAGGCACACGGGACAGGAGGGGAGGAGTTGGAGACATCAGGGCTGGGTTGTGCCAGAGGAGTGGAATAGTGGAGGCAGGATTCAGAAACACATAGGCCTGAGTTTGAGTTGCAAATGGCACAGGACACTTTTCCTCTCTAGGTCTCAATTTCTTACTCTCTAAAATGGGGGTGACAATGAACTCTCCTTGAGTGTTTGTAAACTGTGGAGTGTAGTATGCTGGTGAGGGTCTCTAGGGAGGAGGCTGGGCCCTGCCCTCAGAGCTCCCCAGAAACTTTGGTGGGGAGAGTGGGTAGAAAGGATTAAGTGACTAAATGGGAGTCCACAGAGGAGGCCTTTGGGAAGCTTCTTACTTCTGTCACCCAGAGAAATCTCAAGGCAGCCTGGAGCTTATCCCAGGTGACTGGTGTGGAAATTGAGTCCCTGAGTCCAGATGTGACTTTTGTTAAGGGGAATGAAGCAGGGTGAAAGAGTGTATCTGGGCTAGGCATGGTGGCTCATGCCTGTAATTCCAGCACTTTGAGAGCCTTGGGCAGAAGTTTAAGACTGACCTGAGCAACATAGCGAAACCCTGCCCCTACAATAAAATAGAAAAAGTAGCCAGGTATGGTGGCATGTGCCTATAGTCCCAGCTACTGGGAAAGCTGAGGCAGGAGAATCACTTGAGCCCAGGAGTTTGAGGTTGCAGGAAGCTATGATGATGCCACTGAACTCTAGCCTGAGTGACAAAGCAAGACCCTGTCTGCAAAAAAAAAAAAAAAAAAATGAGTATATCTGGGGGAGCTGGGTTAAAACTTTTCTAGAGGCTGGGCATGGTGTCTCACGCAATAATCCTAACACTCTGGGAGGCCAGAGGGGTTCCCACTCTGGGAACTCCTGCTGGAGGTCAGGAGTTCAAGACCAGCCTGAGCAAAAGTGAGACCCTGTCTCTACTAAAAATAGAAAAATTAGCCAGGCGTTGTCATGGTGAGTGCCTGTAGTCCCAGCTACTTGGGAGGCTGAGGCAGGAGAATCGCTTGAGCCCAGGAGTTTGAGGCTACAGTGAGCTATGATGATGCAACTGCACTCTGCCCAGGGTGACAGAGTGAGACTCTGTCTCAGAAAAAAAGAAACTTTGCCATTCAGCTCTGCTGATACTGCCACAGAGAAAAGAGGCAGGATAGCCCGTGCGTTCAGCCCTGGGCTCTTGAAGAGGGGATATTTGGGATTCACATGCCTTGCCAGCTCCAGAATGGGTCCTAAGCTGATTCAGGGACAGTCTCTCTGCCTCTCAGTATCAAATGAGAAGGGTCTTTGCAAACCACCAAGGGCTATGCCTCTGAGGGTGCATCTGCATGTGTGTGCAAGCCCTCGGGCGTATGTGCATGGGTGAGAATGTGCAGCTTGCAAGTGTGTGTGCATGTGTGCGCCTGTGCACATTCCCCAGGCCTGCCTGGGTGGGGGTAATGCCACACTGCCCAAGACTCCTGTTTGGCTGGGATTTTTCTCCTCTAAAATTCTTACAATCTTTTTTTGCATTTCCTTACTATTTTTTAGTTTACCAGAAAGGGAGGGGGCCATGTCCGGAAACCTCACAATTGTCTCTGAGCTTGCAGAGTCTTCTCTCCTGTTCTTGCCTCATCCTGTGGTTGTCCCTGGAGACCTGACTGCTAAGAGCTCCCAGCGTGGCCCTGGCTGCAGGGCCAGAAGCTTGCCTGGCTCCTCTGTGCCACCCACCTGCCACCCGCTTTCCCCCTGCTGACTGCTTTCACATCATTGTTCCACTGACTTTTTATAACATCCCTGTGCCCTCCAGAGATGCTATTATTGTTCCCATTTTATAGGCAAGAAAATGTAGGCTCAATGAGGGGAAATGACCTTCCCAGAGTTACCCAGCCAACTAGTGGCAGTGTTGGAGTTTCAACTCTTACCTAACTCCAAAAACCTTGTTCTTAACTGCTGTGGCTTATCTAGTGGGCATGTGCTGGCTGGTTGGCTGAATGAATGAAAGAGCAAATGAAAAAATCACTTGATCACTACTGGGCTGAAAGAAAAGGTTAAGCAATGTTAACAATGGCTATCATTATCGAGCACCTCCGATGTGTCAAGTGTTTCACACAGAAGTGAACGCAGGCAGGATCACTGCTGTTCCCATCTGTAGTTGAGGAAGCTGAGGCTCAGGCCAATTAAAGCACCCTGTCCAGTGTGGCAGCTGGGATCACAATTTGTCAGGCTCCAGACCCAGAGCTCTGAGCCCAGGCTTTCTGGGGTCCCCAGAGGAGGAGTGAGTCTGCAGAGCCTAGTGACAGGTGCCCATTACAGCAGAGGATCTAGGGCCAGTGGAGACTCTCAGGAAGCTGGATCCAACACCCACCCCACCCGCTCCTGCCCTGGGGCCATTTCCCCATTTGTCTCTGAAATGGGTTTCAATTTTAGTCTAGGGTGGGCATCTGGCAGCCCAGACTCTTTCTCTCTGACTATGGACTTGCCCTGGCCCCAGCATGGGGAGGTGTCTTGCTGTTCCCCCGCCCAATGGCTGACCTGTAGTAACTTCGTGGGAGGGCAGGGCCTGTGCAAGATGCAGTTGTTGGTCTGTGGAGATGCCTAAGCTGGGTCAGTGCCCTCTGTGCCCAGCCCTGTGTGGGATGGCAGGGACCCAGGGGCTAGTAGGTCCAGCTTTCCCCTTAGGAACTCACGGGCTGGGTACAGAGCCCCAGGAGGATTAAGTCTGCGGCAGCTGAAGCACAGCCTGGCATCCTGACTCCCTGTGCAGTACTCGTTCTCACAGCCTGGGATAGAGTGGGGGGCTGTTCTATGGCACCAGCAGGCAGATCTCAACTCAGAGTGAGGGATGACATTGTCTCTGTCATGCCAGAGGGATGGGAACCAGCCATATGGATCAGCCCACAGTTCCTGAGAGCCTTGTGCCTTCTATTGTGGGGCAGAGGTGTGGTGAGGACAGATTCTGCACAGGGGAAGGAGAGTCCTTGTCTGAAGGAAGAGAAATCGCCTTAGGCAGCAGCTAGTCTGATGGTCGAGGCAAGAGACAAGACTTGTAAGATGTTAGAATCTACCCTACGGTTTCACCAATACTTGGCATCAGGGTGCACAGTCTTATTTCTCATGTGCTCACATCGGTCCCCACCGTGCTCCTGTGGTGGACAGGCCTCCATGCCACAGAGGGGAAATAGAGGCACAAAGAGGCTAATGTTTGGCACAGAAATGCTTCTCTTGTACAAAGTTGCTGGAGTGAAACAGATAATAGATCAAAACCTAAACAGTGCCCAGCCTAGGTCTCCCCTTCCAACTCTGGGTGCCATTGGTGAGATTCATTGAGGACTTGCTTTGTGCCAGCCCACACCAGGGCTTTATTATAGATTTATCTTACACTAACAGCAACAAGCAAGAAAGGTTACCACTATAACTCACACATAAGTGGGGAAACAGAGTCTCAGAGTGTTAAATAACTCACTCAAAGTCATACAGCTAATAGAAACAGGGGGGATTCACACCAGGACTCTCTGTCCCTGAAGCCCCCTACTCTCCCACTCCATGTGGTACTCAGGACTCAGCAGACATACATAGAATGAAACGAAAAAATATGAATGACAGCATAAAAAAGGAGCAATTAGGGAAATGCAAATTGAAACAATATAAATACCACTTCACACACACTAGGATGACTACAATAAAAAAAGATGGGCAATAACAAGTATTGGTGAGGATGTGGAGCACTTGGAATTTTGCATTGGTGGGAATGTAAAGTTATGCAGGCATTTTGGAATATAGTTAAGTAGATCCTCAAAGGTACCAGCTGACCCAGTAGTTCTACTCCAATCTGTACACCCAAGAAAACTGAACACATACATCCACACAAAAACTTGTACACAGATGTTCATAGCAGCTTTATAATAGTCCAAAATTGGAAATAACCCAAATGCCCACCAGTTGATGAATGGATAAACAAAATGTGATATATCCATACAGTGGGATATTATTCAGCCATGAAAATGAAATTCTGATTCAAGCTACAACATGGATAAAGACAACCTTGAAGACATTATGCTAAGTGAAATAAGCCAGACATAAAAGGTGCATATTGTATTGTATGATTCCATTTATATGAAATGTCTGGAACGGGAAAATTCATAAATACAAAAAGGAGACTAGTAGTTTCCTGGAAGACGGGAAGGAAGAGGAAAGGAAAGTTATGGCTAATGGGTACAGGGTTTCTTTTTGTGCAAAAAATGTTCTGAAATTAGTGATGATGGTTGCATAATCTGTGAATCCACTAAAAACTACCGAATTGTACACGTTGACAGGTTGAATTTTATGTTATGTGAATTTTTTAAAACCAGGAGCAGGAATATAGAAATGATGTAGAAGGTGGAGACTAGGTTGATCCCAAGGTAGGAGCACAGGGAAACTTGACAATGAGTTTCCTGGCGGCTGGAGTGAAAAGGGAGGATCGGCTGGCTGGAGTGAAAAGGGAGGATCGGCTTCCAAGAGGAGGGAAGTGCTAGCTTCTGAGAGAAGCCAGCTCTTCAGGGGCTTAGCTCTTGGGCAAGATTCCCATGAAGCTGAGTTGGCCGGCTGCATTATCATGAACTGTCAGAAATACAGGGTTTCTATGGCTCTCATCTGAGATTCTGATGCAAGGAGTAGCAGGCTAACCAGTTAGCCTGCGACAGTTTCTTAGATGCTGCAGAAGACGTAAAACTCCTGGATAGAGATGAACTTTTTTCCTCACAGCAATAGGAGTAGCCAGAATATCAGCATTTGCACTGGTTTCCCAATTCCCACAGGACAATGCAAAGAGGGCTGGGTAATACTTGTTCATGCGATGGGTTGCATGGCAAGAAAGGAACCGGGAGCTCAGGCAATCCACATCTTTTATTTATTTATTTATTTATTGTTTGAGACAGAGACTCACTCTGTTGCCCGGGCTAGAGTGAGTGCCGTGGCGTCAGCCTAGCTCACAGCAACCTCAAACTCCTGGGCTCAAGCGATCCTTCTGCCTCAGCCTCCCAAGTGGCTGGGACTACAGGCAAGTGCCACCATGCCCGGCTAATTTTTTCTATATATTTTTAGTTGGCCAATTAATTTCTTTCTATTTTTCAGTAGAGACGGGGGTGGAGGGGTCTCGCTCAGGCTGGTTTCAAACTCCTGACCTTGAGCGATCCTGCCGCCTCCGCCTCCCAGAGTGCTAGGATTACAGGCGTGAGCCACCGTGCCCGGCCGATAAAGATACATTTTTAAGTTAGGAAAAAATGTAAGGCACAGGTTAACATTCAGTTATGCTACCCTTGTTAGGTCTTGAGCTGAGAGAAAAGATACACGAAGCCTCATGTGTAGCAAAATGCTGTTTATTTTGAGCATCTGGGTGCAGGCGGGGGGAGGCTGAAAAAGGCATCCGTGAGAGAAAAGGGGAAAACCTTGGGTTTTATAGAGAGTTTTTCAGGGAGGAGTAAGTAAATTCTTTTCAAACAACCGGGAGGGATAAGGAAAGTAAGCTCTCTTGCATTCCATTCCTTTATCTCCCTAGGGAATAACTGGGAGGGATAAGCATTGTGCTTATCTGGAGGGATGAGGAAAGTAAGTTCTCTTTTGCATTTCATTCCCTTATCTCCCTGGGGGTCTGGCAAAGGCTCCTGCGTAATACACCCCGGGGGGGGGGGGGTTTATAGGAGGTTTGGATGGAAGCTTGGAGAGGGTGAATTCTTTAAACCTACCCACCCTCTATATAAAAATAAAAGTTGGAATTTAGAGAATACATATATGTATCTACTTAAATACACACAAAATGTCTCAGAAAGAGTTACACTCCCCACCACAAGCTTACAAAAATACAAGCTTAAAATAGTAATTGTCCTAGAAAGGGAAACTGGACTGCTGGGAGACAGGAGTGTAGACCTTTTCTGAATTTGGATTAATGTGAATGAATTACCTATTTAAAAAAAAGAAAATACCAAAATATGCAAAAATAAAAAGGCAAAACAGAAAAAATTTGTTATGTGTTTCTCTTCCAGAAGATATAGGCCACGTGTGCTGGCTCAGCCTGTAGTCTTAGCACTCTGGGAGGCCCACGTGGGAGGATTATTTGAGGTCAGGAGTTGAAGACCAGCCTGAGCAAGAGCAAGACTGTCTCTACTAAAAACAGAAAAAATTAGCTGGGCATGGTGCTTGTAGTCCCAGCTATTCAGAAGGCTGAGGATGCCAGGATCAGGATAGCTTGAGCCCAGGAGTTTGAGGTTGCTGTGAGTTAGGCTGACACTATGGCACTCTAGCACAGGAGGCAGAAGGAGACTCTGTATCAAAAAAAAAAAAAAAAAAAGAACATATATATTTTTATGCAATTTTCAGCAAATATGTATATATATTTTTTAACTGGAATAGAATTGAGGGGAAATCAGGTAAGGAAAGATAGACACCCCAAAAGAATCCAAATTAAGTATAAGCTAACAATCTTTAGCTAGTGATTTTTAATTATTTAATTTTGCAATACTAAAGGAAAAAAATTTTCCTGCATCATTTAATCTACTTGCATTAGTATTTCTCTGGCAGGTAGCTGCAAAATCATATTAGTTCAATTATAGAACTTTGCATTATATTAGGCATAACTATTTCCCCTGGGTCCTAATTAAATAAGGTTGAATCAACTTTCTGCCTACAGCATTTGTGCTAAAAAAAAAAAAATCCCCATTGCATTATTCTACATACCCTTGGAAAAATAAAAGAATGACTATCTTGTCTCAAAGGGTTAAAACTTCAGAATTATATTTTTTAAAACTTACTAGAAAATGGCTTTCACATTCCACAAGATGAGGAAGGAAAACTATGAAATCATTTTGAATGGATTTGTTCAGCAGGGGAAGAGCTGGCTCATTTTCCACGTGGGCTGCCAAGTTCACCAGCCGTGGGGGAAAATGATTTTACTCTTACTTTCTTACTTCATGTACACTTTTAAACTGCAGACTTATGGAAATGAAAATCCCATTTGGAGATCAGATTCTTCAGATGGATTTAATTTATATACCATTTGACCAAGTCAATCAGACCAGCCTTAGTGGAAGGCTTTTTTCATTATAATGTTGTGGGCTTGGCGTTGCACAGGAATCTGCTTTTCTAAGTTACAGGACTTCAATTTAGCAAGTACCGCATCTAATTTAGGCTTTGTACCTAATTATCTTTGGACTGCATTAAAATTTTCTTCCCAACAATAACTATATGGCTGCTCCTTAAAATGCAAACTTTCTGAATCATAATTCGATTTAACCTTTTAAAATCTAGAGTTTCTCCAGATTCACTGGTAGCTGTAGATGCTCCAGAGACCCGATTTCAGCCCGTAGCTTGTTTGTATAGTAGTTATAAACGGGCAAAAAAGGAGCCGATCAGGGCAAGAAAGCACAACAAGTACAGCTTCTCTCTCAAGGGATTAGACCCTCTCTCCTTCTAAGATAGGGCCAGTGTCCTAACCTTCGATGCCAAGCCTCCTTTTTCTCATCCCATACTTATATTGTTGAGAAGTATAAACGAATGAATTCACTCTGCCGACAGAGCTGAAGCCTGTTGGATGTAACAAGCGACTGCATACCAGCACGCGCACCCACGCTTAAACGTGCGCCCTGGGGTTCACTGAAGAAACTTCTGCCGCTATTCTCTCCCTTCAGGGGAAGCAGGAATGGGCACACCTCCTGCCACTTCATTACATCAGAGGCTTGTCTCTCCCATTAGTAAATCCACAGAGCGCGGGGACTTCCTGCCTGCCAAATGGTGTAGATGGAATGGGTTCAAATATTTGAGACAGAACCTGCATTGTGTCTCGTCCTTTATAGACGTTTTCTCTAGCCCAGAGAGCCAATTCGGATACCCTGCGCTCTCCCCAGCCTGCCTGCGCCCCTAGGAACAGCTTCTCTCCTCTTTCATGGCTTTATCTACCCCCTTCCCCAATCAAAAGGCTTTTGCATTCTTTGCCAGAGCTCCTACAAATCGTGGCACATAGTAGGTGTTCAGTAAATATTTGTTGAGTAAATAAAATTAGCAAATTATGACCATCTGTGACCCGTTGGCCAGACTGCGGGAAATGATCAGGACTATTTATGCCTGCTCGGATCTTGATATCTAAGTATTCGGGGGGGAAGACTGCTCCGTGCTTGAGATTGAAGAGACCTGTCAGTGATATGCTAATAAATGTAAATAGCTACATTTGAGGGTGCAGGGGAGGCTTAACCCGCAGTACAAGTGCTAAAATGCCTAATTCGTTTTGGGTACTAACTTTACTGAAACCAAACTTAACTTCCATGTCAATGGCAGAGAAATTGATGATGACAGCAATGATCACTGAAAGTTCGCAGGGATGTTAGCAGACGTGGAACAACATCCATTTTACTGACGGATAAACTAAAGAACAGGCGAAGCTATCAGTAAAAGGCACTTCTTGGAAGCTTGGACTACAATTTGGATCTCCTGAAACAGTTTAGGTTCATTTTAACTCCATTAAACCAACGAACCTATTCTCATATTTCATGAAACACAGAACGAAATCATCTTAGAATCTAGTGTTTATTGTTATAACAACCATCCAGCTTATTTGATAGTTCAGAATATTAAAGGAAGATGGGTGCAAGGGGCGGATGCAGCTCCTCGTCTCGGTGTGGGAACTTCCCCCACGGGCAGCCTGTGCCCTGGCGGAGACCCAGCCTAGCCAGAGAGTCACACGTTCTGAAAACGCAGAATTTCCTCTTCTGCCTTTAGTTCTTAGCTTTCAGTGCGCCAGAGGAGCTCTGGGACTTTCTGGGCAGAGTCTTTTTTGCATCTCTAAAAGGGGATTTTACAAATTCCTCCCTCATAGGGGTTGGGAGGATTAAATGACCTAGTCCGTGTAAAGTCCCTTAGAACCCTGCCTGGCACAAGTAAAGACTTCTAATAAATACTTGTTGTTATTACTATTATTATTCTTATCTCAGGTCTTAGCGGATCTGAGACCTCCACCGCTGCTGCTGGAACATCTCCTGAAGGAAACATATTCATTAAAATTTGTATTAAGCTCTTCCGGGGAAACTATTAATAGCATTCAATGATCACCACCTATACTACAGGAAGAAAGCACTTTACGTCTATTAACTCATTCACTCCTCATAATAACTCTAAAAAGTATTACCCACATTTTAGAGATGGAGGAACAGGCTCAGTGAGACCAAGTAAGGTGAAGCCCATAGTTTTCTGGCAAATGGCTGGCTTGCATTTGAAAAGGTGTGTCTGAGTCTAAATCAGGTACTCATTTCACATCACCCACGTGAGAGGTGTAAGCCACAAGATCCCTGTCCATACGGGTTGTGCAGGTTCTGCACTGCTCAGGGAACCGGCAGAGGCAACAAAGCCGAGCTCTTTTTGCCCAGCGTATGCCCTGGGCAAGGCTGTGTCTGTCCTGAGGTGGTACCTTTTTGAAGTCATGCAAGGGCTTTCTATTCTAGAGATTCTGAGAATCTTACATTTTTTTTTTTTTTTTTAGACAGAGTCTCACTCTGTTGCCCGGGCTAGAGTGCCGTGGCATCAGCCTAGCTCACAGCAACCTCAAACTCCTGGGCTCAAGCGATCCTTCTGCCTCAGCCTCCCGAGTAGCTGGGACCACAGGCACGTGCCACCATGCCCGGCTAATTTTTTACATGTATTTTTAGTTGGCCAATTAATTTCTTTCTATTTATAGTAGAGACAGGGTCTCGCTCTTGCTCAGGCTGGTCTCGTACTCCTGACCTTGAGCTATCCACCCGCCTCGGCCTCCCAGAGTGCTAGGATTACAGGCGTGAGCCACCGCGCCCGGCCCTAGTCCAGGTATTTTAAAGCAAATTAGAGACACTATGAGAATGAAGAAAGAGTCTTTCATGTCATTACAATCTTATAAAAATACTCCTATCTTTTTGTTAAATTTCAGAACACTAGAGAGATACAAGCATTTTGGTTATATGAATTGCTTTTGTACGGTTTGAGTTAAGGTTATAACCTGGATGGAACTAGAGACCATTCTTGTAAGTGAAGTATTTCAAGACAGAAAACAAACCCCTATCTTAATTATACACACGGACATTATTCAAAGACCTTCAAGATCATTTACGTAATTCTATCAAGCAGAAAAGGGCAGGGAGGGCAGAAACCGATGTCTACTGAGGGCCTGATATTTGCTAAGGGGTGGCCTGACATGTGTTTTCTCCTTGAGTCACCAATTCGTTGAGGTTCAGAAGAGGAAGAGTCTGAGGTTAAGAGCAGCAGTGAGCTGTGGGGGCCATAAGGAGCTGAGCCAGGATCTAACTGCAGCTGTGTCTGACACCAAAGCCATGCTCTTTCCCTGATACCCTGGTGCAAAGAAATGCAAGGAAAGATGCAATATCCAAAGGTTAAAAGTAATAAAGCTTTAATATTGAGTAAGCATATTTTCTTAAAGAGGCATTCAAAAATGACAAGTCTGCATTTTTGACCTCAATAATTAGAAAAAAATTTAGAGTCTATCATTTAATTCTGGATTTAAAGTCTGTACTGCAAATCAACAGAGAAATACCTATCTTACAGACTGAAAAGGATTCAACTTTACATATAGCACGATAATCTAGTTTTATATATTCATATGATAAGAGGATGCTTTATCCTCAAGGAATGTGGAATGAAGAGAAGCTAACATTTACTGACCTTTTGTTACGTGTTTTCCTAAGTTCTTTACTTGTATTACTCCATTTAATTTTTTCAATACCACGTGGTAAACTACTGAGACTTTGATAAATACATTTAATAGCAGTGATTGTGTAGGTGATATAGTCTATTTTAAAAAGCAGAATAGTTTTTCCCTGTCATTCATTTAGTGATAAAAAAAAAGAAAAAAGAAATGGTATTATTACTATGGCCATTTTAAAATGGGGAAAATAAGGCCAGAAAAGTAATTTGCTTAAGTTTAGCCAGGTAGATGCTGTACAGGCAAGATGTGAATTCAGGTGGTCTTTTCTAGACAAAACCTGTGTTTTTAAACTATTATGTTATAAATGAATAAGAGAAAATGATAGTCGTTAACAGTACGTACT
The DNA here is from genome assembly GCA_963574885.1 of Lepilemur ruficaudatus. Classification (NCBI taxonomy): domain Eukaryota; kingdom Metazoa; phylum Chordata; class Mammalia; order Primates; family Lepilemuridae; genus Lepilemur; species Lepilemur ruficaudatus. The sequence goes on along the minus strand of CAUYRT010013181.1, from coordinate 12,065 downwards.
AGTAATAAATGCCATCACTGTAAAACGTCCACCAGTATATTTGAAAGATCATTCAAGTTTTTGTGTTTAATGTAAGAGAAATACAAATTCACCTGTAAGCCAAGCGTAAAAATAGGGGTAGTTATTTTAGCCTCCTTTAACCACAGTTTTCTTCAAATAAGGAAAGCACATAAAATGTTCCATGCCAATCATGTCAGCACACACCTCTCGACTGTAACCCACCTGAGCAGGTAAAGCCATCTCCAGTGAAACCTTCGGAGCAGGCACATCGGTATGAGCCTGGGGTATTTACACACTGAGCATTTATGCTGCACTGGTGGGTTCCGTTAGAACATTCGTCCAGATCTGCATGCCAAGAGAACACAGCAGTAAAGTTCAGAAATGAAAATGAAACATTTTAACACTCAGAAAGATTTTCATCTGCACAGCTTTCATTCTCCACGGAGCTTAAAAGAGTCATGGCCCCTGTAGTCTGCCATTAAAGAGTATGGCTTTGACAACTGGCAGGATGACTGATTGCTCATTTATACAGCTCACAGTGGTGTGTAGATGGGGCAGAAAGATTTTCATTTGTCTTAATTTAAATATAAACTAGCCAAATGTGTTTTAGTTTGTATGTGTTTTAGTTTGTGGGGTCACAGCTCCAATATTCTAAGATCTCAGACCCATAATCCAATGTCCATGTCACAAACATGGGCCAAAATTATGAATTCAAGCATTTTGTGAGGTATCTAATTGACTAGAATTTTAATGGTTAAAAGAAAACCAGTGTTATATTTCATTCTGACTTCTACTGAGGGTAGATTCTATTGCTGGTTCCATTATCACTAAAAAAGGATCAATTCTGAAGATAATACTGAATTTTAGCATAGAGTTTTCAAGTTTATTTTATAGATGAGGAAATTGAGATACAATTCTTGATCTCATGGAGCCCATAGTCTAGTGGAAAAGACAGAGTTAAACACAGAAAAAAAATGAAATACAGATGTATGCACCATTAAAAAAGTTATAAAGTGCAATGAGAGAATAAAAAGGCCTTCTAATTTGGACTGCAGGAACAAGGAAGACCCCACTGAGGAAGTAAATTTTAGTTAATTTCAGACCTCAAAGATAGGAAGCGTTAGCTCGCTGAACAGAAGTAGGGAACGGTAATCCTTGCAGAGAGAACAGCGCATATATAGACAGCAAGGAGGAAAAGAGTTCGATGTGACAAGAAAAATTAAAGGAGGCTAGAGTGGCAAACCACAGTGCAGCAGACAGAGGGTGGCGGAAGAAGCAAAGAGACGGTGGAACCAGGCAGGAATGCGGAGGAAGCTGGATCCTATCCCGAGTTCAACAGGTTAGAATGACGGAAACATCAAATCTATGGTTTAAAAGTTTCCTCCTGCTGCTATGTGGTAAGGGATTGCACGAAGGCCAGAGAGGCAATGAGCAAACATAAGCAGGGGCTCTTTCAGTGTCCTGGAGAGAGAGGGAGAGAGGGAGGGGGCAGAGAGAGAAGGACTGAAAGAGACATACCGGTTGAGACCAGAGCAGGGGAATGGATAAGGAAAGGGGAGGACAGACGCGGATGCCTCGCTGGAGCACAGGACCCTGGACATGGCTGAGTCTCTGCCATCAGAGGCAGGCTGTCTTGAGATAGCTAACCAGAGTGACGGATGGACAAGAAGCAGAAAAAAGGGAGGCTATCAGGGAGAAAAAGAGGAGACCTACGGGATTAGAAAATTACAAACAAGGATATAGCTGAAAAGTTGTGAGATTAACCATAGAAAGATGGCTGGACTAGACGTAGCTAGTAAGCTTAATGAAAAGTCATGGCAGGATGTTCAGCTTGCTTCCTTTTTTACTTTAAATTGACCTGGATAATTCTCACCAGTTGGAAAAATTCTTTACTTTAAGGCATGTAAGACACTGGGCATATTGAACAGCACTGTGAACGATACCAAGAGTGTACTCTAGTCCCCTGCCTCTCAGCGATAAAGACAGCTTAGTGTTAGACTCTGGCTCAAGAACTACAAACCCCAGAGAAACTGTCCTCCCAGTCTCTTTTCTTCAAATCAGACTTCTTAGAATCCAACAAAATATTTAGGTTTTCCTGTATGAAGAATTCTATTTTCTGATAAGACACTGATATTGACCATTTACTACAGACTTAGGCTATCTGAAAAGAAACCTTTTTGTTTCTTCCATTTATTTTACTGGATTTTAAATCTCACTAATTACTCTATGAAAAGATTGGAAAAACATATTAGTCATTTTTCATCATACAGCTGTTTGGATCACTGGCTGCATATCAAATATTTTTTACTGAACAACAACACATTAAAAAACAGATGCCAAGGCATACCATTGTAATTTGATCATTTACATTAAGGCTAAAGGAAACTCTTCCACAGAAATTATCTTACCACTAAGATAGCCTTCGATGTATAAGAAAATAAATGAAAGTGAAGAGTATATTCCTATGACAGCGCAAACAGCCTTTAAAAATTTCATGCCTTAGCAAAAGATTACATTTGCAAACTCACCAATACATTTGATGCCATTTCCAACCCAGCCTTCTCTGCAGCTACATTTGAAGCTTCCTGGGACATTCAGACACGAAGCGTGCATGTCACAGTTGTGAGCACCAATTTCACACTCATCCACATCTGACAAACCACAGTTAATATGAAAAAGATAGAAATACAAGCTAATTAACTCCACTTCCAAATATATTTCTGTACAGGTAAATTTTTAAAGCAAATATGAAACCATACAAAGAAAATATTAACATCAGTTTTATTTTTAATTTTTGTAGGCTTCAACAAGATTTGGAAGTTCATGATCTAAATAAAACAAGTCCTTCCCTAGAAAAAATTGTTAGCCACTTACCAGTAGGAGTGAGATGCAGCAGCTGTTGCCCCGGCAGGTATGTGTCACCCCTTGCCCACCCCAGGGGCCTTACGCCCTGCCCAGAGCCAGGTTAAACTCTATGCAGAGGACATCAGATCACAGACATCAAGAGAAATCTTATTTCCAAAAAGAACCTGTGCTATTTCCTCCTATTAATATTTATTACATATTTTTTCATGAAGATACAAATAAGCCTAACTTTTTTAAGTCTATTGTCTTTTTAAAATTATACAGTCATTTTAAAAATCAATATATTTTATAGAGTTTTTGAAAACTATCATTTAGGTTTGTATTTTTATTTCTTCTATTTGTTTGAGAATAGAAAAATGTTCTCTGGAAATTTTATCTGGAAAGTGACTAGATGCTTTTACCAGTGTGTGTGTGTATGCGTGTATATATATAACATATATATACACACACACATAGACATACCCTCCCACATACATATATATGTATAAACTATGTACATATAGTTCCCCACAGTGTCTAGAATATGAGAATAATCTGTCCCATCCAGTTCAATGATTACATATTGTAGATGCTGAAATCATATACACACTATGGCCTTTGCATGAACGCTGCTAGTGGTGAACATGCAGAGGACTTTACCTTCTTTCATTACTTGCCCTTCCCTGGAGGAGTCAGCTTAAGGGCTGGATTGCAGCCTAAGCCACTCACCTTTTGCCTTGAGCAAAATACCATACAGGAGCTTTAAACTGAGTATTAAGAAATACCTGGTCCAAAATGTTGACCTTGGGACTTCCTAGACCCATATGTATGCAAAGAGTTAAAACTACTTAGTAGAAAAAGGGAACGAGAGACAAAGTGGATAAGGATGAACAAAGAAAGAAAGTAAAGAGAGGAAAAAGAGAGAGGCAATTTGGGCAGAGAGAAGGGAAGATAAAAGCAATTGGAGAGAGAAGAGAAAAGAAGGGAGGAAAATATGGGGGACAGGAAGGAAGACAAAAAGTCTAAACAGAAGCTGAGATGAATTTTTAGTAGTTTGGAAGAACTGCAAAGACAAACAAAAACTGGGATCCCCCTAGGTCTTTCACAGTGCTCCTTTAGAAGTGTTTTCCATTTGGGCAGCAGGCATTCTCAGAAAGCAAATGCTGCTCCAAGAGTCACCGGCAGCACGTCAGAGCCATGGGAACCAGACTCCACTCCCACCCCGTGTCAGGACCCACAGCCGGCCTGCGGGGGTGGCTCAGACAGTGTGCTACCACAAAGACCAGCCAGATGCAGCACACACACTACGGGTCAGCCTCTCACCACACACGTGGTCATGGCCTGGGTATGGTAACTGGTCTAGAGATGCGAGAGGACAAATGACATTGAAGGTTGGCCTTGAAAGCTAAGCTGAAGCATAGAGGAGATGAGCTTGAGACCTACCTGTGCATCCTGTGGTCCCCTTCTTCACTGAATAACCCAGCTGGCAGTGGCAAATGAAGGATCCCTTTGTGTTCTCACACTCCCCAAACATGCAGATGTTTGAATTTAGGTCACACTCATTCACATCTAGAAAAATTATTTTTGATATCTGGTTAGTATTGTTCATCATAGTAATTAAAAAGCTATCTTTTAAACTGAACAGCATAATATTGAAATACACAGGTAAAATCTAAAATACAATCCATTTGCAAGACATACTATTGCAAACAAATGAATCATCTGTCTTTAAAGATTTTTTTCCAAATAATTCTTCCTTTTCAGGTTTTATAGTTCTAGTAAAATGGTTTAGAATTTTAAAATGCCAACGGAAAAGCCTTCCTCTTCTCACGTTTTTTGTGTATATGTGTGTACGTAAATATTTATCCTCCTCCTACAATACGCACCAATGCACGTCTTCATGTCCATCGAAGCCATGAAGCCGTCATAACAGAGACAGCGATACTCTCCAGGAATGTTGGTACATTGGCCACCATCACAGATATCAGGATTGTTTTCACATTCATCAATATCTGATGATACAAAATTAACAGCAAATGAAAACAAGGATGTCTTTCATCAATATCAAATGTTTTTCTCCATCCAGTTCCACTCAATAATATCTGGAGCCACATCTGTGAAACTGATCAGATGCAGGGAGTCTGTGTAGATTCCTTTCTGTACCTGCACATGATCTCCCGTCCGGCAGCAGGGCGTAGCCCTCGCTGCAGCTGCATTCGTAGCTTCCTTCTGCGTTGGTGCACTGGGTGTCGCAGCCTCCGTTCATTATCATACATTCGTCAATATCTACGAGACAGCATTGCAACCACATTACCTGTGAGGCCTACTTCCTTAAAAACAAAACATAAGGAGTTCTTATTTTTAAACAGATACTGCTCATATGGTTTGGATTTTTCTCCCCACTATTTGTGTTGATTTAGTACTACACCATTAGTCTTTCTTAGTACTTTGTACTGTTCTTTAGATAGCATTCCACATTTAACTCCAGTACTGTAAAATTAAAGAACTCAGGGATATAATAATTATGGAATTTAGAGCATTTGCTACAATAAGACTAGTAAGTGCTCTGCAAAATCAACAAACCATCTGAGATTTGCCCCCATTCTTAGATTCATTTTTGGGACAAAGGACTCACATAGGCTTCATTATATATTTGGTGCCAAAAGTTTTCCTGGACTGACTTGAGACACGTGAGTTTCAGCCCTGGCCTCTCCTTACCTGTACAGCCCTGGCGGTCTGGCGTGGCCTGGTACCCAGGATTGCAAGAGCACTGATAGGTTCCAATCATGTTCACACATTTTCCATTTCTACAGAGACTGTTGCTCAGCGAGCATTCATTAATATCTATAAAAGATATACATAATTCATGTTTTATGCAATAGGCAAATCCTAAAACCATTAAGAGCACACGTCACTGGAGTAGTGGGCTCCAGAGGGATTTGTCCCTCAGAGGGAGGTAAAATGATCTCCTGGGGTGTTCAAAGAAAATGCTGGAAGTTCTATTATTTCTATCTGCAACAGTGCTGTCCAGTAGAACTTTGAACAATGATGAAACTGTTACATATCTATGCTGTCCAATACATAACTGCACATGGTACTGAGCACTGGAAACATGGACAGTATGACTAAGGAATTTTTAGTAGTATTTAATTCTAAGTAAATTTACATAGCCACATGTGACCGGTAGTGACTAGCATGTTAACGCACAGATCTGACGCATGCCAGAAATGAAGCTTCCTACTATTTAATACATGACTCTGCTTGGCATGCTCACCTGGCCTTTATTAGATGGCCGAGAGCTGCCTACACAACTTGAAGTCTCCTGAAGGAAGATGGCTGGACCACAAAACAGACGCATGACAACAGGGCCCTCGCTTGTTGGTTTGTTTTCATCGTACTGTGCCCAGTGTGCCTGGATAGGTGGATCTACAGATTCTAGTGTCTGTTTTAAAATAAACTAACCCTTCTAAGGTGGACAGATGGCTTAAAAAAAGCCAATCAAAGATCTGTGGAATAAACTTAGGACTAATAATGTAATCACAGGAAAGCACCAAGAAAACGTATTTCCTTACACAAGCTACTGGGCAGACACAATCTGAGGTAAACACAACGCTGGTATTGTAAGATATAACAAGAAGTTCATTGCAAATTCTCAACATGACTGAGAAGACTATGTGGATTTATGCCCATGATCATTACATGTGTATTTTAAATTGTAAAGAAATACATATTTTACATTGTGCATTACATCTTTGAAGGGTATTTTTTTTAGCTATAAGATCCATGAAAACTAAGTAACAAAATAAAATGAACTTAGAAACAGATCTCTGAATCACTGTACCTCAATATGTTCAACCATGAACAAGCATTCTCTAATTAACAGTGTGGAAAAGCTTTTTGTACCACTGTTAAAATGAAATAAAAAACATTTAAAACTTCTTCATTCATCTTTTTAAAACATCTGTTTAGTCTATGACTTAAGATTCACCTCATACACACTAGCACAACAATACATATGGCGTATAAATAAATAAGTATGTATTGGGAAGGCACGTTCAAACTATTTTTTAAAACGTGGTGTGTGATCTGCTCTATTTTAAGAGCAGATTTGCAGATTTGTTTTATTTGCCTACAGTTTCAATTAAGAGTTTCTGTGAAGAAAGTGTGTCCTGGCTACATCAAAGTTCTCAAGCCGGTATACCAGAACAGGGGAAGCCCAGAGGCCGCCAGGCGTTACAAAAGCAACAGGCTGGAGGCTCAGAGACCAGCCATTGGTCTCCTTGCGTCTCCTTTGCTAGCCCCACTGCGCTGAGGGCCGGTGCGGAGACTGTGGTGTCTCTGCGAGAAATGGGGTTATGGGAGCGCATGTGGTCACACGCGGTCACACGCGTGAGAGCAGGTCCCTGCGTGGGCTCTGACTGAGTGGACGGGGAAACAGTCGGTGGAGGACGCACAAGGCACAGAGGCAGCTTTTCCATCCCATCCTGCGGAGAATGGGGCCACAAGGCCCGCACACAGGAACCAGTCACACGTGCTTGTAATGAAACAGAGGCTGACCAGAATAACGCCTGCTCATTTGAACATGTCCCTGAAGCATCCTCTAGAGAGACAGCCTGCATCCAGATGTAGGAATCTAAATTTCTGACTTTTAATAAGCTGTATTTCATTTGCCCAAACAACATGTTTGTTAGAACTGATGCCTCATCATCACCAGCTGTGCTCAGCGGGTTGATGTGCTGAGGGGACGGGCCCACTCACCGACACAGTCCTCACGTGACGGTGACAGCTCGTGTCCCAGTGGGCAGTCACACTGAAAGCTGCCCTCAGTGTTCACACAGGTGCCACCCCTACAAAGGAGAGGGTTACGTTCACATTCGTCAATGTCTGAAAGGTAAAAACGTGAGATCGATTAAAGAACTCTGAGGAAACAACATTCACGCGTACAGCATGGGAGAGAGAGCGTTATCTGAGGCACGTGTGTGACGCAAATGTTAGTGATAAGCTTCACAGCAGATGGGAGAGTGCTCTCCTCACGTGTCCTACTACCAGTAGAAAAGCTAAAAATTGTACCCTTAAAGATAGTAAGCTATCAACAAATTTATTTGCAAGAAGTCAGCAGGCTCACAAAAGGTAAAAATATACATTTGCTTTTTATCATCCTAGACTCAAGATATCATATATTGTTGTCAGTTGTTCTGGTGTCTTTATCTCTAATCAAAGTGAAAGGAAAATCTTAAAGACTCATAACCTACTACATTCTAGGAGGTATGTCCCATAAGTCATGGAAAAACAAACATGGGCTGAAAAGTTGGGAATACCAGAAGGGTTTGTAATAATACCCAAATAAGGAAAATAACATGAGATTAGCACGACTGAATACAAATTTGGGGCCCACCGCACAATGCCATGCATTTTTACTGTTTTGTTTTGTTGTAGAGACGGGGTCTCACTATGTCACCCAGGCTGGTCTTGAACTCCTGGCCTTAAGTGATCCTCCTCCCTTGGCCCCCTCAAAGTGCTGGGATTACAGGTGTGAGCCACCACTCCTGGCCTAATGCAGTGCATTTTTTAAGTGACTCTCTTCTGAGTAATTAGTCTGTGTGTTGATTTTAGATTCCATGAATAAATAGGATCCAGTCTCAGTATCTCATCTCCACTGAGGCACCAAGAAGTTGGGGCTCCCTGAGAGCTACCCCAGAGCTGATTTGCTGCCTGACATCTAACTCTCTTCTCTCCATCACCACAGATCCTGGCCAAGCACCCTGTTCACGACCCTGAGATAAGCACAAGTCAAGGGAATGAATCTGTGCTGGCTGGCTTCAAGACCGGCAAGGAAGAGCTAGCCGCGCTTACCCATGCAGTTCTTCATCATCATGAACCCGCTCTCGTAGCCTTCGAAGCACTCACACTCAAAGCTGCCTGGTGTATTGACACAGACTCCGCTGCCACAGAGGTCAGGAGAAATCCTGCACTCGTCGATGTCTAGTTCGCGTTGTTTAAAAGAAATAAAAAAATAGAATGAGATGGCTTTGGCCTTCCACGTGAAGGTGCCACACATGTGAAATGCTGGGAAATCAGTGGCTGACGCCACGAGGATATACTGTCAGTAGATGAGATACAGGGGACAGGGCCTTAGGCACATTCCTTTCCCCAACTGCCAAAACTGCCACGGCCAACGGGCAGGCGGTGCCTTCTTGCCTTTAAGAATTCTGTCCTGTGGATTTCTCTTCGTGGCTTAGAAATGGTAGCAGAAGGATGAAGTCAGCTACGGTGGTATGTGCTGAAGGAGGCAGCTGGCAGGTGAGCAGCGTGCACACGTGGAATGAAGGCCCATACGCTACTTAAAGACGCCGCTGTCCTCCTGCACTAGCCCACGCCCACCCCAGGGGGACTGTGTGGGACCGGGACGCTGCCTCCGAGCAGGGGATGCTGGCACACCACAGTCAGTCAGTGTCTGAGGCAGACACAGCACTAACTTTGAGCCAGAGAGCACGCACACGGCAGGGCCATGAGCACGCCTGATTTGTGGTTTTGTGTACATTCAGGTGGGAAGAGCTTACTAATTATTTTTTAAAAAAATAAAGAAAAATGGTGCTTGTGTGTTTGTCACTTTTTATATACTACAGTAAAAAAGAATCTTCAATAATAGCATCTATATTCTCAAAAACAGCATTCTCTAAGAAATCTCTTAAGAAATCCCATGCCTAAAACTAGGATTTTTCAATAAATATTTTTCAATAGAAAATTTATATCTATATAAAATATATTTGAGAACACACGACCTGTAAAAATATTTTAGTTTAGAAATTAAAATTTTAAATTTAAAAATTTATCAGAGTGGAGAAAAATATTTCTGCCACTTTCTCTTTACCTTGATGAATTTAATTTTTCTGTTTTTCTATTATAGGATTTAGTCAGCGCATAACTTGCACATGTTCTCTTGGGGGCCTCAGTTTCTGTTTTCTCCCAGCTTTATGTCTTTCTCTATTTCTCCAATTACAGCACATATGGAAAAAATGTGAGCACTTCCATTTAAACAAACATCTTAACAGAATTCACTGATTCAAGTAAGCAGCTAAGGGTATGCACATTAATTCTGTTACTTTCTATCTATCTCAGAACTGCTGGTAAGAGCCACATGAGGTACACAGAGTGAGTCCTATGGTGGAGCAAGGCCGGTTTTTGGCTAGTGTGATGTAGAGCTTCAGTGTCAGGTGTGTGCTCCAGGACCAGATGCCTGGGTGCAATCTCAGTCTGCTGTCTGCGTATAGGGCCTTCATTTAACTTCTCTGTGCCTCAATTTTCTTCTCTGTGATAGAGCCCACCTCACAGAATTAAGTGAACCAGTATGTGTTAAGTGCAGAGAACTGTGCTTGCCTCACAGAAAGTGTGATATGTATGTCAGCTGTTCTCTGCTAAGAACTGGCATTTTGGAAGAGGTGGCTTTCGAACTGGTCCTTGAAGGCTATATTCAAATGCCAACTTTACAGGTGTGGAATAAACAGAGAGGCAAGAGATAAAGTGCACAGGTGAAGAGAAGCAATGCATCTCAGAGAGCAGGAAGTCACAGAGTGCACAGTGGCCTCACTGGAGAGTGAGTACAGGTGGGTGGGGTCCCCAAGGGCGCCCAGAATGGGAGGGGGATGCTGGCCTCCCACGCTGTGAAGAATGGGAGCCAACAGTTTTCCACAGAACTTCACATTACATCCCAAACAATGCAGCGCTGTCAACAAATCTCTCTCTTTTATAGCTAAAGAAGGAGAGTGTTAGGCGACTTGACTAATTTCACATCAAAAATAAGAGGTGAGGTCAGAACAGAAAGAACCCTGAGCTGCTTTGTCCAGATCTAGGATCGTCTGAGTCAATGGGGGTTGTTTTCTGGGAAGACACAATCTAAGCCCTGCTTGAGGATGATACACTCGGTGGTTATGACAATGAGGGGTTGGACTGTGGAGACTTAACAGGCTGGAAGGTCTTGGAGGTGTCTGTAATGTAGCAGATAATGTGATATGTCACCCAGGTCCCTCTTCAGGAAGGAAGGACTCTCTCCCTCTTCTGCCTCAGCTGTTGACAGTGTTGCCGGCGGAGCCCTCACAGGCCAACTGTCCTTAGAGGATCTCTTCTCCCCTTGTCTGGGCAGCTGTATCCCATGATTGGTCAGGAAGGTAGATAACTGCCTGGCCCTACTCAAGACATCCCTGATGGCATGGGCTGAGGACATCAGTGGGACTACATCACAGCCCAACTTCTCCCTCTGCCCACTTCTGCTTCTTTCCCTTCTCTTTCGAGGGGTTGATCCCAAGAGGAACCCTAATAACCTTCTGCATGCTCATCTCTGCCTCAGAGCCTGTGTCCTGAGGAGCTTAACTTGCATTTGTGTCTAGAGGAGACATAGCGTAGGTCCCTGAAATAGCCATTTTGATGAAAGAATTTGCATAACTTTTTCAATTGTCCATTAGGAGAGGGAGATGTCAAAATTAAATTGAGAGGTTTCAATCCTGAGCAAAATTATACTACTAATAGTACAGGTAGGTGAGTCCCTAGTAGGAGGAAGTCAGTGGGGGTAGTAGGGGTGGGGAGTTGGGACAAAAGGAGCCTAAAACAAAGAGAAACTGTCCAGACAGAAGTCAGAAATGTGGGTGTGCCGCTGAGGAAGAGTGGAGTGGCAGAGGGTGAGACAGCACCTGGGAATCAGCTCAGCAGAGGCCGCCCCTGAAGTCCTACAGCTGGATGAAACCCTGAGAGGCAGACCGGGCAGAGGACTTTGGCAAATACCCAAGGGAGAAGAGGCAAGAAGAACCTGTAAAGCTCAGAGAGGAGGCACGGTAGGCACAGAAGGATGATCGAGGCAGGAAGTACCATGAAAACTCAGAGAAAAGAAAATCTGAAGGAGGCGTTTGTCCGGCAGAGAGATCCAGGAGAATATTATGTACCGAAACAAAGTCGACAAGGATGTTTTGCAAGAATAAGTGCCTGAATGAGGGAGGGCAAAGTCAAAATTATGGAACAAATGGCTGGTTAAAAGAGCGGGGCGAGAGGTAACAGCAGGAAAACAGAGGGTAGTTTGAGAAATGAAGGGCTGAGGAAACGAAAGAGAGAGAGAGACAGAGAGAGAGAGAGAGAGAGAGAGAGAGAGAGAGAGGAGTTATGGAGGGGGCATAGCGTGTCATTCTCTGGTTGGAGGAGGGTCGGAGGGAGGAAAAGATTTTATCACCAGAGAG
>CAUYRT010013178.1:0-18473 GCA_963574885.1 Lepilemur ruficaudatus | reverse complement strand
CTTGAGCCCAGGAGTTTGAGGTTGCTGTGAGCTAGGCTGACACCATTGCACTCTAGCCCGGGCAACAGAGTGAGACTCTCTCTCAAAAAAAAAAAAAGATGCTGTTGCAAATGGTATTATTTTAAATTTCATATTCCAATTGCTTGTTGCTGATACACAGAAAAGCAACTGATTATTTTATATTAACTGTTTTCACTCTGCAACTTTGCTCTATTTACTTACTACTACTAGTACTTTTTTTTGTAGATTCCTTAGGTTTTCTACATATACAATCATGTTGTCTTCAAATGGAGATAGTTTCATTTCTTTTTTAGTTTTTATGCTTTTTTTTTTTCTGGTTTTAGTTCCCTGGCCAGGACTCCAGTACAATGTTGGATAGAAATGGTGAGAGTGGACATTTTTGCCTTATTCCCGTACATAGTAAAGTGTTCTTTCTTACTTTCTCTCTCTAGTGATCCATTTAGCAATTTTATAGTCACCTATACACTGCCTTTGAGGACCCTCACTCCAGAATCAGGTCTCCCTTTAGTGTTTTGGGACCCCTGCCCTTTGGTGATATTGGGACCATCGCAGGAGCAATGCCCAAGTTCTTCTTCTGCCCTGACTATGAAGCTGTCTGTTTCTTTCACCTTCCTAGGTATGTAACTTTCAGTGAGCCATTGGGTGAGCCCTAGCAAGTTTTTATTTTTTAACACCTTTATTAAGGTAAAATTGACAAATAAAAATTTAATTTTTAAAATGTATTTTAACTGGGGCCAAGGGGCAGGAGACTGAGCTAAGCATCCTCCTGGCATGTGGCCTGTCGTCCTTGTGGGTCTAAACAAGGCTCCTCTTCTTTGATGGGATTGTTTCCCACCCTCATTCCCTGCTCCCATTTCCTCCTTCCCTTAGGCAGCTTTGTAGTGTGTGTAATGTGTATCTTTTCCTATGTATTCTTTTTTTTTTTTTTTTTTTTTATAAAGAGTATAACTCTGTTGCCCAGGCTAGAGTGCCGTGGCGTCAGCCTAGCTCACAGCAACCTCAAACCCCTGGGCTCAAGCGATCCTTCTGCCTCAGCCTCCTGAGTAGCTGGGACTACATCCATGCACCACCATGCCTGGCTAATTTTTTCTATATATTTTTAGTTGGCCAATTAATTTCTTTCTATTTTATAGTAGAGACGGGGTCTCGCTCTTGCTCAGGCTGGTCTTGAACTCCTGACCTTGAGCGATCCACCCGCCTCGGCCTCCCAGAGTGCTAGGATTACAGGCGTGAGCCACCGTGCCCGGCTCCTATGTATTCTTGTAAAATGTGGATAGTTAATGTATGTGTAGGTTTCTTAAACTTTTAATTATATAATGGTAATATTTTAATGTATAAGTGGTATTGTTATAGATGTCATTTGATCCTTTTTTTCACTCAGCTCGATGTTTTAGATCTCATCATGTTGCTAATGTATGATAATATAACCAGCTACACACACGAGATAAAAAATTAATTTAATGCCATTATAATTATAAAGGAGAAGTGAAAGGAAATGAGTTTATAATAAAATATCTAATTCAATATGTAAATGCACAGATACAAATATACTAGAAGACATGAAATAGGAGATTTTAAGGGAAAATTTTAGATTTAAGAGAAGTAAGGAAAGATTGGAAAGATTCAATTAATATTGTTTAAATCTTTGTTTCTTTCTTTCTTTTTTTTTTTTTTTCAGACAGAGTCTCACTCTGTTGCCCGGGCTAGAGTGCCGTGGCGTCAGCCTAGCTCACAGCAACCTCAAACTCCTGGGCTCAAGCAATCCTTCTGCCTCAGCCTCCCAAGTAGCTGGGACTATAGGCATGCGCCACCATGCCTGGCTAATTTTCTCTATTTTTGGTAGACACGGGGTCTCATTCTTGCTTAGGCTGGTCTTGAACTGCGGACCTCAAGTGATCCTCCCATCTCAGCCTCTCAGAGTGCTAGGATTACAGGAGTGAGCCACCGTGCCCGGCCAAGATGCTCAATCTTATTCGTTATTAGGGAAGTGCAAATTAAAACCACAATGAGATATTGTTATATATCTCTTAGAATGGCTAAAAATTAAAAAGATTAAGCATACCAGTGTTGGCAAGGATGTGAGTCCTGGAACTCTGATACGTTACTACTGAGAAAATGTAAAATGGTACAAACACTTTGGAAAACAGTTTGGCAGTTTCTTAAAAAGTTAAGCCTTCTATGTGATCTAGCCATTCCACTAAGTATTTACCCAACAGAAAAGCAAGCAAGCAAGCAGACTTGTACACAAATATTCATAGCAGCTTTGTTTGAGCCAACACAAATGTCCATTTATAGGAGAATGTCTAAACAAATTGTGGTATCTCAAATTCCCACCTGCCCCCTACCTGGAAGGGGGTATTTCTCCTCTGAGAACCGGAAATCCAAATTTCTCAACCTCATATTCAAGGCCCTTCAAAAATCAAATTCCAATTTCGCTTTCCATCGTTTTCTCTTAACATGTTCCTCCTGGATGCTTCACATACAGAGCGCTCTAAAGTCCCTGAACTCTCTGGGTGCCTTTGCAAGATTAAACTTTGCAACTGCAAAGAAAGCCTTACTAGGGCTTTCTTGTCCTGGCAAACTCCTACTTAAGACACTGTTTGGTTTCTTCTCAGGGCTTCTCTGCCTCCTGCTGAGTTAGGTGCTCCTGCAATTGAACCTAGTATAGCTCTTAGCCATGACACAGAAGTCATGGTTAAGTCACTTAGAAATATGTCTTGTTAGTTCCTCGTGGGCAGGGAATGAGGCTTAGTTTGTTGTTGGTGTTGTTTAAATTCTTTGGGCTTATCATAGAGCTTGGTAGACCACAAATACTTGAATGAGTGAGTGAGTAAAAGAACAAATTGTTCTTCAGTTATATTTTACTACTGAAAAATTAGTAGCCGGGCGCAGTGGCTCATGCCTGTAATTCTAGCACTTTGGGAGGCCGAGGCGGGAGAGTTGCTTGAGGTCAGGAGTTTGAGACCAGCCTGAGCAAGAGTGAGACCTGTCTCTACCAAAAATAGAAAAAAATTAGCCAGGCGTGGTGGTGGTGAGGGTCTGTAGTCCTGGCTGCTTGGACAGCTAAGGGAGGAGGATCCCTTGAGCCTAGGAGTTTGAGGTTGCAGTGAGCTATGATGATGCCACTGCACTCTAGCTAGGGTGTCAGAGTGAGACCCTTTCTTAAAAAAAAAAAAATTATCTCAGTGGCTGGAATGGTTTTATATGTGAGTTGGATCTTTTCTTGAACTAAAGATCAATTTCGGCAACAATACCAAAAGTTGTAACTCTAATCATTTGATGGATCACTGGGACATATATTGTAAACTAGAGATTCTATTTTTTTTTTTTAATTTTCAAATAGTTTTATCGTGGTAAGAACACTTAACATGAGATCTGTCCTTGTAATAGTTTTTAAGTATACAGTATTGTTATCTATAATGTACTCATTGATTAGCAACCCCCATACTCCCCTCCTCCCAGCACCTGGTAACCAACGTTCTACTATCTGCTTCTATGAGTTTGACTATGTAAGATACTTCATGTAAGTGGAAACATACGGTATTTGTCCATGTGTGACTGGCTTATTTCGCTTAGCATAATGTCCTTCAAGTTCATCCATATTGTCACATATTGCAGGATTTCCTTGTTTTTAAAGAATGAATAATATTTCATTCTATGTATACACCACATTATTTTTTCATTCATTCACTTGATGGACATTTAGGTTGTTTCCAGATCTTTTTTTTATGATTATATTTTAAATGGTTATTTTCTTTTCTTTTTTTTTTTTTTGAGACAGAGTCTCACTCTGTTGCCCAGGCTAGAGTGCCGTGGCTTCAGCTTAGCTTATAGCAACCTCAAACTCCTGGGTTCAGGCAATCCTCCTGCCTCAGCCTCCCAGGTAGCTGGGACTACAGGCATGCACCACTATGCCTGGCAAATTTTTTCTATATATTTTTAGTCGGCCAATTAATTTCTTTCTATTTTAGTAGAGACGGGGTCTCACTCTTGCTCAGGCTGGTTTCGAACTCCTGACCTTGAGCGATCCTCCTAGAGTGCTAGGATTACAGGCGTGAGCCACCGCGCCCTGCTTCTTCTTTTTTAAGACTAGTCAAGTGCAGTAGTGAGAAGTGGGAGGAGTAGTAGCACAAGGAGTTCGATCTATAACTGATTGTGAACAATTAAGTGAGATAACTCACTACGTCCGACCAACCTGTTTCCAAATCTGGACTATTGTAAATAGCGCTGCAATGAACAACACAGACAGGGTGTGGACTGTGCCTCGCCTCCCCGTGTGGTCTGGGGGTTCCCACACCTTGTTAGAGATTCCAGTGGTAAAGTTGATGGTTCAAGCAGATAGAACTTTGGTACTGAAGGAACCAAGTGTGAGGAAGCCAAACTAATAGCCTGTGTCTGTCCTTGTCTCTGCTCTGCAGAGATTCTAGCCATGCAGAGGGTGGCTGGATCTCTGCAACTATTTGCTGAGTGGAAAATAGACCCGGAAGAGTTATCTACTGGAGTCTTGTAAAAAGAGAAATCTGATGAAATTTCAAAAAGTGAATCAGCACCTAGTAGAAGTCAAAAAATATCTTATTTGCTGAACTTTTTTTCTTTATAAATTGAGAAAATGCCCTGCTTTTTCTATCCAGTGTCATTAAGGATTTTTGGTTTTGTAAGAAAATGATACAATTCTGGCCTATTTCTCAAGCAAGTTGGTTTTAAAATTCCCAGGATTCTCTTTAAGTGGTTTGGGAGTTGGAGCGAGGGGTAGGTAACAAGGGCGGCTGAGAAACGAGGCTTTGGCCTGGTTATTGTCTAACCAGGTGGGCTGGGGGGCCTGAACTTTAGGAAGCTTTTGTGTTTCCAGCTGTACCAGGGGGATTCGTGGCTTAGTCCTGCCTCATGGGAGCAAATTGCATTGTTACCTCTTATAAGGCTGAAACCATAATGTTACGGTTTTTTTACACAGCACCATCTGCTTCGGGATTTCAACGTGCTCAGAGTTTTTCCCTCCCTGAGTCCCTCCCTCCAAATAGGTTCAGTATCTGGAAGAGTGATTCGCTCTGGGCATAGCAACAGATGTGCGTGGTATATGTGAAATGCAACCGGCTGGTTATCGATCAATCATGGGGTGGTCGCATGTCGGATACAGACCAGGCAGTGTGCTAGACTGCTGTGATGGAAGCAAAGATAACTGAAATGTGGTTTTTGCCTTAAGGGACCTAGCTGGGGCACACTAGACAAAAGCATACAGAAAGTTTAATAGCCGTCGGAAATAAAAAAGTTAATGACGGTAAGTAGAAGAGAGAATACGCCGCTCATGATTAATCTCCAAATGCAGGCTGCAGATGTTAAGTGCTGTAGGAAGTCTGAGTTCTCTTTGATAAAGCTCCTCCTTGAGAAGCAGCGAAGTCCAGAATGAACGCGCACAGTGCAATTAGAGGGACACTTTGGTGGGAACAAAGCTGCTTGTGTAAGAGCAAGGGAGGGGGGCGTAGGGGCTGCTGGTCCCTCTTCGGCACAGTCCGGAAATTCATTCCAAGTCAATGACACCTTCTAAATCCTCTCAGACTATGCCCAAAATTATAGAGAAGGAATGGCGAGTCAATTCCCTTCAGTCAGAACTGGATAGCTGTGTGCTTTGCTCGAATGCCTGGGATCTAATGGAGATGGGACAGCAGCCAGGAGATAAAGCAAGTCAATACAGGACCGGGCGAGCTCTGATGCTGGAGCAGATAATGAGGAGGGGGCCAGGGTTTGAAAGCCTGACCTCTAAGTCTTCCTGTGTAATGAACGGAATATAATGGAGGGCTGAGACCTGAGACCCCAGCGCACCTGCGTCTGTGCCTGGCCTCCTCTCTAGATAGCTTGGATGAGCTCTGTGGGAACTTGACAGCCCTCAGCCTATGTTTACTGCTTACTGAGAAGAGTAGAAGGCAAGAGATTGCCTCTAAAGGAGACGGGCATGGGGCTCAGTGGTTAAGAACTTGAACTTTGGTGTCAAGACCTAGTGGCTCCATTTACCAGCTGTGCAGCCTTGAGCATGTCGCTTACCCTGAGTCTCGTCATCTGTAAAATGGGATAAAAAAATGATAGTACCTCCCTGTTAGGGTTATTGTAAGGATTCAGAAAGGGATAAAAAAGCGCTTAGCGGTGTATATGGTACACGTGAGTGCACGAGAAATCATATCTATTGTTATTACTGAAAGTGATCATGAAGATAAATATTTTTAAATTGCTTTTTGCTTCTCTAAGTCCTGGCCCTGGCTTAGAGACAAAGTGGGAATGATCCCACTCTCCCCTTAGTTCTCCATCTGCAACCTCTGAGAAGATACAGATATCTCCCCATGCAACGGGGAGAGGGTGGGCTGAGGTTTTAGGGCAGGGCCCTCACTTCTCTAGCCTCGAAATCCAAACTTACATAAAGCTGAAAGGGCATCTCTCTGAAGGCGTAGGTGGGAGACTGCTGCGGATGGGCCAGAATATTTTTATTTCTCTCTCCTTAGAGAATCTTAGATTAGCTCTTAAGGTCTGACATGCACGTGAATTACCTGAGAGTCTGCATTTCTAACAAGCTCTGCGTGATGCCACAGCTACTGGCCCTCAGACCTTGAGTCATTTAGAACCCTCTCCACGACTTCCTTGAAAATGCTCATCCAGTTTTGCCTGAAAGCCTCCAATGCTGAAAAGCTCCTTACTTGCCAGGTGGCCTTTTCTTTTCTTTCTTTCTTTCTGTCTTTTTTTTTTCTTTTTTTGAGATGGAGTCTCGCTTTGTTGCCCGGCCTAGAGTGCCGTGGTGTCAGCCTAACTCACAGCAACCCCAAACTCCTGGGCTCAAGCAATCCTCCTGCCTCAGCCTCCCAGGTAGCTGGGACTACAGGTGTGCACCACCACGCCCGGCTAATTTTTCTATTTTTAGTAGAGTCGGAGTCTCGCTCTTGCTCAGGCTGGTCTCGAACTCCTGACCTCAAGTGATCCTCCCGCCTCGGCCTCCCAGAGTGCTAGGATTACAGGCGTGAGCCACCTTGCCTGGCCAGGGGGACTTTTCTGCTTCCAGAAGGCAGGATGAGGGGAATGTCTTCTTGCCTCGTTACTGTAATGTCCATCCCCCGATTCTAGTTTGTTACTTTGGGAGGGGTGGGCATTACGCAGGTAAAGCCTGCTCCTGAGGCTCCTAACCTTGGTTTTGGTCTTCTATGGTGTATGTTCATGGGTGGGCTTCAGCAGTGGTGGTGGAATCCCCTGAAAATGGTTGCAGCATTTAGTTTGCATGTACCGTTTCCTAGGGAGAGTTCCCAGACCTTTCAGCAGGTTTTCAAAGGTGTATGTTCCTTCTAGAAGATTAAGAAGCACTGGATTCTTCATGGAATACCATGTCCCTCATTGACATGTTTGGAAGGCTGGCCCCTCTCACGTTTCTGTATCTCTTGTCTGTATCTCCCTTATTTCTTTTATATAATTCTCCAGGGAACATGGTTTCCGACATCCTTGTCATCCTAACAGTGTTCCCTGGTATGTCTGTGTCCCTCCAAGCTTGGCACCCAGAGCCACGTACAAGCTGAGCTCTAGGAGTCATCAGCAGGAAGAGTGAGACATCTCTCCTCCCTTTGATCTGAGGCTTCTCTCAGTTCTTCTTAAAAGTGTAGTATCTTCTTTGGAAACGTTAGTACACTTGACAGTACTAACAGTTTGGAACGTTTATGTTGCAGATTAAAAAAACAACATTTAAAGAGAAATTGTAGGTATATTTACAGAGCTGGGGGCGGGGGGAGCAGGGTAGCAGGGT
This sequence comes from Lepilemur ruficaudatus, assembly GCA_963574885.1. Classification (NCBI taxonomy): domain Eukaryota; kingdom Metazoa; phylum Chordata; class Mammalia; order Primates; family Lepilemuridae; genus Lepilemur; species Lepilemur ruficaudatus. The sequence goes on along the minus strand of CAUYRT010013178.1, from coordinate 10,684 downwards.
TCAAGTGAGGCTTGATCCAAGGGCTCACACACCTTTTCCAAGGACCAAGCTTTTTGTTCTACACTGGGCCCTGTCTTCCACCATCCTGAATGCTTTGTGCTGGTTTTTGGGCCACGTATGCAGGACCCGATATTTATTCCTATGAAGTATCTTGTTAGCCTGTAGTCCTGAATATACCGTCGCCCCTCTCAGCTTCCCTGTCCAGTGTGGGATCATCTTAAAACCTGATCAGCATGCCAGTAAATTAATGATGTTGAACTAGACAGGGTCAAGGGCGGAGCCAACGACAATGCCCCCAAACACTCCTGCCAGGGTTGATGTCACATATTCTTTGATCGTGGATGAGCATTTCTCAAAGCATATTCTCTTTTTTTTTTTCAATTTCCTCTTTTGAGCTGACTTCCAGCGGGCTATTTATTTTTATTTTTAGAGATGGGGTCTTGTTATATCTCCCAGGCTGGCCTCGAACTCCTAGGCTCCAGCAATCCTCCAGCCTCAGTCTCCTGAGTAGCTGTGAGTAGCCACCATGCCCAGCTCAGAGCATATTCTGAAGGACGCTAGCCTGCTGGAGGGTCCTCAAAAACAGGATCCTATAATAAAATATGTTTACATGATGCTACATACCATAACCCCTCCTCAAAGACTCATGATGCTTATGTTATAAAGTCAGAGAAAATAAATTGTTAGACATAATTTTCCAAACGTAGCCACTAAGCTTTCTCCTCCTCTTCCCTGTCAGGTACCACTTAATAACCTGTAAATAAACATCCTATAGAGCATCATCTGGCAAATGCTCATGGAGATGTTCAGCCAGCTGTCAGTCCATTTAGTTGTGTTATCATCTGGCCCAAATTCCTCTATCACTGACCACAAGGGTGAAATGACAGATGACATAAAATGCCTTGCTGAAAACCAGTTTATCTTGCATCACCCATTCAGAAGGGAGACTATCTCCAGCTGAGCACTGTTTGCCTGTGGCTGCTGTCATCCCAAATCTGCCAGGTGAAGCTTAGGCAGCCTGGGTGGGTACTTTTCAGATGTTCTCTTTAGAGCAAAACCCAGGCCGGGCGTGGTGGTGCATGCCTGTAATCCTAGCACTTTGGGAGGCTGAGGCAGAAGGATCACTTGAGCTCAGGAGTTTGAGGCTGCAGTGAGCTATGATGACGCCACTGCACTCTACCCAGGGCAACAAAGTGAGACTCTGCCTCAAAAACAAAGAGCAAACCCCAGACATACTTAGAGGCTTTCGGGAAAACCCAAAGCCAGGTAGTAGCCTATCAACAATCACAGTAATAATAGTAATCGCAATTAATAATAGCCCACAGTCATTGAACTTTTACATAGTGCCAGGCCCATCATATGTAATGCCTCACCAAATCCTCACAAGAACCATACGAGGTGGGCAATGCTATTATCTTTATTTTACAAATGCGGAACCTGAAGCGTACGGAGCTTAAAAAAGTTACTCAAAGGGACACAGCTAACAAGAAATGGAGTCAAGTGTCGAACCCAACTTTGGCCCCAGAGTCCACGTGCTCATCAAATTCACTCTGTTGGGTTTTTTTTTTCCACAACCACGTAGCCATCAGGCATTTATTAAATGTCAGCATTTGGGCCGGGCACTGTAATTACTGAAATTGAAGACACCGACAAAATAGACAGTCCTTAAGAGGAATTGACACTTTATTTGGGGAACTTTTGTAGTTCAATGAAGAGAATACTTACCAAGCAAACAGAAGCGAATGCCTGGAAATAGAATGCCACATGCCACATAAGTGGCCCAGGACGTGCTTCTGTGGCTTGCTCAGACCTTGACAGCCCAGTGTCTACGGCTTGCTTTGGGCAACCCGCTTGCCTGTGACGTCCTCCCCGCATCCTTCCTCTTCACCGGGTCTCCTAAATGCCCCTCTTAGCCTTCATCTTCCTCTTGCGTGACCTCCACTTGTCCCCCCGGGGGTGGGGGGAAACCGCTAACCTCCTGGCTCCCCCTAGCTGGGGCTGTGGTGAGCTCCCAGCTGACACCCCCAGCACTTGGAGGTGACCTAGTTTGCGTGAAATGCTGGCTTTTCAGTGATAGCTGCACTGGCTGAGCTGGCAGCGTGTCAGCAGGCTTATGTCACCTAATGACTGTGTCAGTTCCCTCCCTGCCCGGCTTCCTGTTAGTAAATATCCTCAGGATGCTCTTGGAATCCAAAGGTGCAGGAGGCCTGTGAGGGAGCTGAGAAGAAAACAGGAAGAAGGAAAGGCGAGAGAAACAGAGAAAGCCCGCGCCCCTCCCTGCCCAGAGAAAAACAATATACAGGAGGAAAAGAAATTCTCTAAAACACAGGGAGAGACACTGCGGTGAGGTGTCTCCCTACCGAACAGCTTTGCTCCAAAGGCCGTTTGCTTTTTTAATATATACGCATAGACATATTCTGGCTGGCTCTGATCTCCCCGATTCCCCCCTGCCCTTCCTTCCTGTTTGGCACTTCTAGAGTGGTATTACTTCTTGTCCACAATGGGGACCTGCTGGGAGCAACAGCAGAGGCATTTCCTCTCCTGTGGTTCTAGTTGTATTTTTAATAATCTCCCCCCTCTCTCTTTCCCCTCTGTTTTTCTTCATAAACATTTCCTTAAGTCTGGGTGCAAGAGCTTCAGGTAGGCCCATTCTCTCTCTCCAAGGTTGGCTGTGTTTGGGGCTTGATTTCTCCCCTCCCCAAGGGGTCCGGCATCCGGCTTCCTGCACCTCCCTTTTGCCCGGTGAACCGCAGCCTTGAGTTTGGATGGTGTGTGCTCGGAGATTTGGCTCCTGTGTTTGAGGGGAATAGTAATTCTGTGCCCTCGTTCTGTGAGAGCTGCTCTCGGGATTCTAGGCACTTCCTGCCCTGGTAGTGTTGGGTTAAAGGTTTCAAGCAGCGATGGGGACCTTCGCTGTCCAACCTTGCCTGAGGCCACACAAGGTCATCCTCAGAGGCCTGGTGGGTTCCGTGGTCCTCCCCAAGGACTGCCTCTTTAGAAGGCAAAGTTCAAGTTTGCACAAACCACCGGAACAGATGGATTGGTTAAGAGTGCTCTCCATCACCTTCTCCAAACAGGTGAAAATATGGATTCACAACCCTAACGTTTAGTCTCATTTTTTTTTTTTTTTTGCCAGAATACTGCTGCTCTCACTGAATGTGTATGTCCCAGAGTTGAGAAGCAATTCTTCCCTCTCTTCAGCCCTTCCTTCTTTTGATTAGTTCATTTATTCATTCATTCACCCATCTGTTCAATCAATAAGCATTTGTTGAGCACAGCATTGCCAGGCACCGGGTGAACACAGCAAATAAGGCCCCTGCCCTTCTGCTGTCTGTGATCTACGGGCAGTGACAGACAAGATGTAAACCAGGACTGTGTGGCAGCCCAGTGGGGACCCTGCTCCGGAGGGAAGCAAGGGAGGAGGCCTGGAGAGGGTCATCAGGTGAGGCCCACCTGAGAAGGGGACATTTGCGCTCAGATGCAGGGGATGAGAGGCAGCTGGCAGGTGGGGCGCTGGCAGGCCTCCTGAGCTTCCCCGCAGAGGGTCAGCAGGTGTGGAGACTCCTTGGCAGAAATGAGCTTGGCAAACATTACCTTAAACAGAAACACATGGAGTTTGGGGCTAAGTTCTGCATTGCTGATGTATGCCTGCATATATATATTTAAAAAAACTGTGGTGTACAAAAATTCAGTGGACGTCTCGACTGGCGGGATCCTTGGGGGAAATATGTCACCATATCAACTACTTGGCTTTTGAAAGCGTAGGGCCGCGGGGCGAGGGGCGCACAAGAAACAGACACACGGCATCCGCCCCTGTTCCGCGTACCCGCCTGGCTCCCACCGAGTTTTCCATCCTTGAGCGAATCCATTATGAACTCCCAGCAGCTGTCCCGTCAGGCAAGTTTGCAACCCCCTGGCAGGCCTGTTCTGTCAGACTCTCCCAGTTTCTGCTCAAGATCCGTTCGAGGGAGCAGTTTTCCCAAATCCTACCACTGTTTTAGAGCACTTTGCGCCTGACGTTCAAATAGCAAACGCTTGCGTGGTGTATATGTCACTTACAACGTTCTTGCTTATCGAGATTTAAAGGTACCAGCCACCACTCGTAGAGAATGGAACGGTGGCTCCGAGAGGTTCAATAGCCCACAGGTTTTGCAGCCTGGTGGAAGGGAGGAGCTGGGAACCAAACCTGCACTTCCGGACTGTTCCGTGACTTTCTCGCCACGGTGAGTTGCGGTTACTGTCATGGATACTGGCAGGGTACAGTTTCTGTCTGGAGTCTTCTTGGGAAGGGAGAGAACAATTGAAAGCCTCTGGAATCCAAAGAATCTGCATCGGCAAACCTCCTGTCCCTCTCGCCTCCCATGAAGCCCATTCTGCCTGTCCCACCCTGGCGAGACTTTAAAGCTGATCCCGAACTGAAATGACCAGACGGAGTGAGGGTACGCGTGATGCTGTTATTGTTTAATAAAGGGTGTGTTGTTCCCTCCTTGGCAGTGGGACCAGGTCGCTGTTCTCGCAGGTGGTGGGGGTAACTGGACCCGAGCCCCCGATCTTCGCTCAGGAACTCCCTGGTCAAGCCTTTGATATCAGAACAAGAGGAGAAAACAGTGACACGGGACACTTCCTGTCCCAAAGGGGATGTGATACAGGACACCTGAAACAACAGGCGGAAGAAAAGCTTCCCTAGAGCTGCTTCGGGAGATCTGGCCTCAGCCTGCCCTTCACGAGTCATCTAAGATGGGTAAGGAGCGGGATGGGGACAGCCGCTTCCATGCAGTTCAGCTCAGTGGGTTAGCACGCAGCCTCCATGGGCTAGGTGTGGGCTCAGCACTGACATTGTAGCTCCTGCCACCTTTAGAGCGTGTGACCCAGTGATGGAGATGGACTAGCAAGCAGGGGATGACAGTGTAACGAGGCTTCATTTAAAAAATTTTTTTATTTTCAGAGACAGAGTCTCGCTCAGTTGCTCAGGCTGGAGTTGTAGTGGTGTGATCATAGCTCATTACAGCCTCGAACTCCTGGGCTCAAGTGATCCTCTAGCCTCGGCCTCCAAAAGTGCTAGGATTATGAGTGTGAGCCTCTGTGCCTGGTCTGAGGCTTAATTTTTAATAGAGAAGGTACAGAGGGTTTTGGGAGCCCAGGTGAAGGGGTCCTAAACTATCCTGGAGGAGTCAGGGAAGATTTCCTGGAGGAAGAGAAATCTAAGCCGGATCTTGAAGGATGAATAGGAGTTTGACCATGCACAGCTGGACGGGCTCCAAAGGGCCTAGGTTGCAAAGGAGAAGGAAAGCTTAGCCTTAAGAACTTTAACAAAAATAAAAAATTAAAACTTTAGTGCTAGGCTTGTTTCCCTCTCCCCCACTCCTAAATCCCTGGCCAATTCTCTAGCTCCACACTCTTGTTAGAGATAGCATTCACACTGCATGGGGCATGTGGAAAGGACTGACATTTGATTGTTTGTCTCGGGGGCGGGGGGGGGGGGGTAGATGTATGCAAATGAGAAGGCTTTTATCTTATAAGGCAAAATGCCTGGAAGCAAGGGTCCCAAATTAAAATCACCCAACATGTTTCAATTGTTTTAAGCTGATGCGTATCCAACCAATAATTCACTGCAGAACCCTGTAAGTTACCTGTATGAGACTGTCATGAATTTCAAGTGAGTTGTTTTATGCAGTGGGCATTCAAAAGATCTGTGAGTTTGGATATTTTGGTCATACTCTCGACTCTGCCAGAGACTATTGTTATGATCTTGACTTCAACCAAAAATGAGGGAGCTCTGACATCAATTTATCCATCTGTTATTTTTATTTTCCCCTAACTTTTTACTTTGAAAAATTAAAAACCTACAGAAAATTTGTTGAAGAAGGTTATGTGTAGGTGTGTGTAGACATACAATTTATTTTTGCTGAGCTATTGGAAAGTAAGTAGCAGGTACTATGGCGTTTCCTTCCTAAAGTACCTCAGCAGGCATCTTTGCAGTCTCCTACCTAACAAGGGTGGAATGATCAAATTCAGAAAATTTCACATGGATGTAATACTCTAATGTGCAGTCCATGTTAAAATTTCCTGAATTGTCTTCATCAAATCCTTTATTATTTTCATTTCTGATCAGGCCAATCAAGGGTACATCCTGCATTAAGTTGTCATGTGTCTCTGGTGTCCTTTAATGAAGAATGATTCCCCAGCCTTTTTTTTTTCTTCCTTGTTTTCTCTCATGAGTTGACATTTTTGAGGAGTCCAGGCAGTCAATTTGCAGGTTACCCAGCTTGTTTGTTTAGCAGCTAGTAGTCACCGAATACCTCCCGCATGCAGGTGCTGGTGACAGGGAAATATCGCAGTCGAGGCAGGTGGGGTCGTTTTCCTTGTGGTGCTCACAGTCTAGCGAGAGAGCCAGAGAGTGAGTAAGTAAAGTACAGAAAAGTGAAAACTGCTGTGAGGGACTGAAGACCCTTCCATGCATCTGCTGTAAAAACAAAAAAAAAGGGTGGGGGGAGTGGAGAAAAGTGTTACTTTTGATGGGGCACTTTTGAAGGAGGGTCTGTCTTGGAGATAGTGATATTTACATTGAGACCCAAAGGACGGGAAAGTAGCAAGGAGGAGGCAGGGGTGATGCTGGTGGCAGTGGCATTCCAGGCAGAGGAAACTGAGTGCAAGGGCCCGGGGGCCGGACACTTTCCGGCCTGGTTGAGGAGCTGAGACGGCCCATCTGACTGGCAGAGCGTGAGGAGGGGCTGGGAGGTGGGAGATGAGGTTGAGGCCGTGGGCAGGGCTCAGATCATGGCGTGGCTTCTCCATCTAATCCTAGGTGCAATGGGAAGCCCCCGGAGAGTTGAGAAAGTAGAGCCTCATGAGTGGAGGCATAATTTTAAAAGATCACCAGCTGCTGTTTGAAGATCACCCCTGAGAGTAGTTGCCAGGTTAGAATGAAATTTCTTCCACAAATTAAAGAGAATTTATAAATCCAAAGTTTTGTTTCCAAGAATTTAGAGGTATCACAAAAGATGGTTTAAAAATCTCGATTTCTGTTTATATTTGAAGTTATACCTGGGTAATTTCTGAAGCATAGACTTGGCCTTCTGGAGAGGTTGGTGCAGATGTCTCTTGTTCTCTCTTCTTGTGTTTGGTTTGTCCCCCTTGTCTGTGACATCGTCACACCCTGGAAACCACACAGCGGTCCCAGTGCCTCCCGGGCAGTTTCTGGTTTGGACTTGGGCTGGTGTCTCTGCCCTCCACTTGCTCTCCCAGTACACCCCTTTTGCAGAGCCACCACCTTGGCTTCAGGCCGACCCCACTGGAACTAAACCAAAGCTTAAGAGGAAACACATCAGCAGGCGCAGCGAGGCACCCGCCCGTTCCTGGGCAGGCCCGTGCAGCTGGAGGCGCATGTTGGTGGTGCCCGTGCTGGCTGGCCTCCTGCCCGGGCTTAGCTGGCCAGTAGGTGGGAAGGGTGGGGTGTCCTCCAGGTGCCCAAGGGCCACAAGGATGTTAGCAACCAGCTCTAAGCTTCAGAGTCAGAGTTGGAGAAGCAAGAATCCTGGTTTGCAGAAGGCCGTCTCCAGGGTTTACCTGCGCTGAAGTTCAAGTTCGCTTTACCTGTCTGCTCCAGCTTTATGCTGGTTGCTGTGTATTGAATTTGCAGGCTGGCATTAGTTCCTGTGCTGGGCATCCTCCGCCAGGTGTGTCGTCATCACCGCTCTTCTCATACTCGCATTCAGCCGGTCCTTAGTGCTTCCTGCATCGGGAGCTGGAGGGAGGTCACTGAAGAACGTGCCTGACCCAGTGGGGAGGTCGGACGGCTGTCATGCAGGGCTGCAGGCCCCGAGGTGCTTAGCAGATACCTCCTCCCCAGGCGGCTGGCCCCTGCCGTCCACACTCAGCTGTGGGAGCCCTCTCTTGGGTTCTGGAACATGCCATGCTCCCTACTCTTTCGGGTCTTGGCATCTGCTGTTTGCTCTGCTAGCATGCTTTCCCTGCCCACCTCCTTCAGCTAGCCACCTGCTGCCCTCGGAAGCCCTCCCTGCCCACCCCGACCATGCCTGATAAACTTGTACATGCCTGCGGTAGGATTGTCTCTTTCCTTCGGAGTACACAGTTCCATTTTGAATGACGTGTGTACGGATATGTGTGATTATCTGACTGCTGTTTGTCTCCCCTACTTGGCTGTCAACTCTGGTTGCTCACGGCATAACCCCAGCGTACCCCGTGCTTAACCCTTTAGCGGTAGACTTCTCCAGAGAACTTCTAGTTACGGCTTGAAGCTTAGGAAGCGTGTGGGTGACAGGCGGCTTCTGAAAAGTCTGGAAGGCAAGGCTTGCTCCCAGCAGGCATGAGCTGGTGTGTTCCCCATCTTTGGCAGATCTCAGAGAATCCGGGAAGATAAAATGAAAGCGTGCTGGAATGAGGAGGCTTAGAGAGTGTTTGGAGACACTGAGCCTTTTCTGAGGTCCTAAACAGCAAGGACCCAGCGTGCCTGAAACAATAGCCACCTATTTACCTTCAGAGCAGGCCACAAGGAACCTTCCTGTTTGTCTTACTGTCTCCTTTTCTCCCCTTTTAAATTTTGGCTTCCATTCCCCATTTTGAGATTTTTCTGGAGAGAAGCAAAGGGGTGTGTTTGATTTTTCTGTTCTATGCCAAACCCCAGCTAGGCAGAGGAAGTTCTGTAATCAGATTTTCCCCTTCTCAGCTCCTTTGTTAGGATGTTGCTCTCAAAGAATGTCCCGTTGCATTGGAGACCTGCGCCAGCCCCAGCGTGAGCACGCTTCCACTTGGACCGTATTTATTTCCCAGTGGCGCTAGGCAAATACATTCTGTGTCCCCACTTCCCTGCCGTGTCCTGCTGAACAACCTTTTGAATCAAAACTGAGAATCTGTGTGGCGGGGGCTAAATAATGCAGGAGCTGGGTGGGGATGTAGTGGCTGCAAGGTGGAGGAGGAGACTATTCTTGGGTGGTCCCAAACTGTGGTCCAGGCTTGAGTGTCCAACTAACCCTCCTGCTTCCCCTTCTGATGAAGATCTCTGCAGCAGTAGTCAGAGGCCAGAAACTCAAATGCCCACAAAGGCCAGGAAGGTGGAGCGCCCGGTTAGTTGAAAAATATTCTCCATCTAGTTAACTTCAGTCCCTGCCATTCTCTATTGTCCCCAAGGTAAACATGACTACCGGTTTTAAAGAACAGACTTTCTGGGTGGCCACACATCTTCGTTTCTGTTTTGGTTGTTAGATACTTAGGGGTGGGGACAGTGGGGAACGAGAATGCCTGTGCCCACCTAGGGCGGCAGCTGCTTCTCAATTCGGGATGATTGCTGCCACGTGAAAATATGGACCCAATGTCACCAGATAATCTGTTTCTTAAAGAGAAGCCGGAGATCTGCATTTGTTTGTAAACTCTTCTAATTTTTAAATGTCAATAACAAATCTATGTTAAAAAAATGTATGTGTATCGAACAAGACTAGTTAGAGGGTTTTGGTTTTGCTTTGCTCAGGTGTTGTCAGTTAGCAGTCCCTGGGCCGGTGCTGGGTGGGACGTCTGGAAGGTTCCATTTCTTTAGATGGCAGAACCTGAGCACGTGGGTGTCCATGAGAGGAGGGCTTAAGCCTGAGGAAGAGCTGCAGGGGAGCTGCACGGGCTGGTGGGGGGAGGGGGGCTTCGGCCCGGAGAGGCCCAGAGCTGGACCCCAGCTCTTCCCTGCACGAGCGTGTGAATGGCCTGGTCGCTGCACCTTGCTGAGACCCTGCTATCCAGTCTGTGAAATGGGGAGAATGGCGCTTGTTTCATGGAGCACATCGGGGTGCCCCGCACAGGGCTCAGTCGCTGTCACTCGGCAGACCTCTCCTTTGACAAGCTGGGACTGAACTCGTCATGGCCCCAGGCCTTCCTGCTGGTTGGTAAGTGGCCCTGGGCTCCCAGTCCCCAGGTGTGGCTCAGTGCCTTGACCCCTAGGCACTGCTGGAGTCCTGTCCCACCTCTCTGTGCTGTCTCTCTTGAATTCCTCCCTGCTCAAAGACACTCCTTACCTTTTAGCTGGACTGTGTTCATTGTTCCATACCCCAGCCCTGCCTCCTCCCAAATCACCTGCTCACCTGCCCGTGTCTGCAGGCCCACCTTCCTAAGGGTGCCGCTCTGCCTGGGGCAGTGTTCGGACCCCTCCAGCCTACTGGTCGAGCTTCCCTAGCCTGGCCTTTTCGAGCTCCCAGCAGCTGACCTCTATCACTGTCCCTTATCTCCCCTGCCAGCCGCCCCCGACTCTCTCCCTGCCACCTCTGCCTCACTCACCTCTCCTGTGTACTCTGGTCCTTTAGGCTTTCTTTCACCTCCTCTGATTTGCTGCTTCTTGCCAGGGTCTTTGCAACTGGTACTCCTGATACTTGGTACGTTGATGTCTTCTCTCCATCCAGCTAACCCTCACTCATCCGTGGAGTCTGCTGCAGATAAGCCTCTGTGACCTCCCCTCTCACCCGCTCTCAGTGCACCCCACGTGCCCCCTCTGACCCTACCCCAGTGGCCACGATTGGCTTGTGTATAAACTCCGTCTGTGCTGTTAGGCTGAGAACTCTGGGAGGTGGTGCCATGTCTGGCTGTTCTGTGCATCTCATTATTGAATGAATGTAGACCCTCCTTCCATATCTCCTCATCTACCTGCTGCTGCGGAGAAGTGGGATTGCTGTTCCCTGCACACACCTTG
>CAUYRT010013177.1:0-22273 GCA_963574885.1 Lepilemur ruficaudatus | reverse complement strand
CCATGACCCGGAGCCACTCCCAAGAAACCTTGAGCAAGTGGCCACCGGACATAGATTTGTTGTGCAAATTGAGGACCTGCAGGTTTGTCTTGCATACCCTTAGGCCTGTCAATGGGTCACAAAGGACTCCAAGAAGGGAGGGGGGCATGATGAGGCATGTCTGACCTACCTCCTCCTGGCAGACAATTTAGTTTTAGGATATTCCTTTGGCCACAAGAGCGTCCATTCAGTCAGCTGGTGGGGGGGGGGGTGAGCCTTAAAATTTTATTTTGGTTCACAGTTTTAAATTGAGACAGGGTCTTGCTTTGTTGCCCTGGCTAGAGTGCAGTGGCATCATAGTTCACTGCAACCTAAAACTCCTGAGCTCAGTTACTTTTTCTGCTCCTACCGCAAGAGTAGCATTCAGCTTACACTCATTAGTGAGTGTATTGGAATTCCCTCTTGAAAGCAACTTGGCAGTACGTACAAAAATATTGATCTTGTCCAGTAATTACATTTCTAGGAAACTATTCCATAAAAATAAAGAAAGAAGAGTTGTTGCTAACGTTATTTCGTAGTGTGAACTAAAATAAAATCTTAAGCCACCCCCCCCAGCTGACTGAAATGGACCCCATCTTGGGAGTCAGTTATTGGCCCTGAGATGAGAGATCAGAATGCCTCATCATGTCCCCTTCCCCTCTTGTAGATATCCTTTGTAACTCATTAATAGGCCTAAGGCTATGCAGGACAAACTTGGAGGCCCTCAGTTTAAATGAAAAATCATTTGAGTCTCGGTATGTGGCCAGTGACTTCTCTGATTAACTGACTTCCTTAACTTAAAACATTCCAAGCCTTTAGACAAAGCTTCATTTCTTTAATTAGTTACAAATCAAAGAGTCTTAAAACCCACCTATAACCTGTGAGCCCTCCATCCCCCCACCTTTGAGCTGTCCCACCTTTTCGGGCCAAACCAATGTATGCCTTCCGTGTACTGATTTACAGCTTTGTGTGTAATTCCTGTCTACCTGAAATGTATGAAACCAAACTGTAACCCAACCACAGCCAGTCAACTTGCTCAAGGCTTCTTGGGCGTGGCTCTGAGCCATGGTCCTCAAGTTTGGCTCAGAATAAACCTCTTTGAATTATTTTATAGAGTTTGGCTTCTTTTCCATTGACTATTTCCAATAGTATAATGGTGAAAACATGGAAGCAATCTAAAAACCTAACATTAAAGAAAAATGGTTAGGTAAATTATGGAAGACCCATTCAATGGAACTGTCTTATGTATACATTTTGCCTCCTTCTATTAAAGCCTTCAACAACCACTCTAAGAGGTGGCTCCCCATTTTATTTCCTTCATAGTCATTTTTTTTTTTTCTTTTAAGAACAGCACCTTCATCTGTTACCCAGGCTGGAGTGCAGTGGTGCAATCATAGCTCACTGCAACCTCTACGGCCTGGGCTCGGGGGATCCTCCCACCTCAGCTTTCTAAGTAGCTGGGACTACAGGCATGATCCACCGTGTCCAGCCCAGTCATTAAAAGCAATCATTATGTGGATTATTTGTTTACTTGTTTATTTTCTACCTCCACCTCTAAAATGTAAGCTTTAAGGCATGAGCCTTGTCTTTTTTTTATCGTTGTTGTCAAAGAGATAGGGTCTCCCTCTGTTGTCCAGACTGGACTTGAACTTCTGGGCATGCCACTGTGCCTAGCTGAGCCATGTCTTTTTCTTTTATACATATATATATATATATTTATTTATTTCAGCATATTATGGGAGTACAAATGTTTAGGTTACGTGTGTTGCCTTTCCCTCCTTCCCCACTAGAGTCAGAGCTTCAAGTATGTCCATCCAGATGGTGTGCATCGCCCTCATTATGTATGTATATACCCATCCCCTCCTCCCCCTCCCATCTGCCAAACGCCTGATAAATGTTATTCCTATATGTCCACTTAGGTGTTGATCAGCTAATACCAGCTTGCTGGTGAGTACATGTGGTGCTTATTTTTCCATTCTTGGGATACTTCACTTAGTAGAATGCATTCCAAGCCTTGTCTTTTTCTTCATCATTTTATCCCCAGCAGATGTCAGAGTGCCAACACCTAAGTGGCCATTCAGTAAATTTGTTGAATAAATTTTCAACCATAGAAAAATTACATTTATGAAGAGACTAATAATGTGGACAATGCTTATACAAAAACATTTCAAGACACAATTATACAAAACAAATATTAGAGGAATTACCTAAGCAAATAAATATCTTTAGTGTAGGGTAGATCTTCTTGAGCAAGACCCAAAACTATTTAGAAAAGATATGATATATTTTACTACATAAAAAATTACAACAAAAACATCAAAAATAAACTCTACAAACAAAAGACTGAAAAAATACTTGTCACATAAATAAGAATTACTACAAATCAGGAAAAGCATAACTCAACAGAAAACTGGACAAGAATATGTCAATTCATAAAAGAAAAAATTAAATATGCTGAAGACTCCTGAGTGTGCACTGGGAAAGCCAACTTTGGAAAGCAAAGTGTGAGGGGAAAAAAAAGAAAAAAATTCCAATAAATTAAGGAAAAGATGAACAACCTGAATGCAGTGTGATGATGTACTGAGCAATATGCTCACTTCCAGACAGGCATAGAGCCAAGATTATGGCACTAACTTTTGATGAAAGGAAAAGTCTATTGTGAGTCAACTGGCAAGGAGACAGGAGGCAATGCTCAAGTCTATCTCCTGGAACTGAGGGGGTTGGGGAGGTGGCATTTCTAACTAGTCCCAGGTGATGCCAATGCAGCCAGTCTGCCAGGCTGGTGGTGTTAACAATTAAGAGGTTGAAGCCCTTTCCATTGCACATGCCTGGGCAATTTTCTCTCTGAGTCATCTGGTCTCACAGTTACCCAGGTTACAGTAACATTGATTGAGAGGTCCACAGATTGCAATAGCAGAAAAGAAGAGTATCTAAATTACAGTAGTGAAGGTCTCCTAGGAAGCAAGATTTAAACTGATTTTTAGAGGATGAATAGGAATTAACAAAGGAAAGTGGGAGAAAATAGCTTTTGCAAAGCCTAGAAGCTACTGCTTATCTTTGAAAAAGAGCTTCAAGCAAAGGGTAGGAGAATGGAAAGAAATGAGACGAGAGAAGATAAGGAGCCTTATTACAAAGTGGTAAAAGTTTGAACTTAATCCTCAAAGATATCTGAAGCCATTGAAGAACTTTTAACTGGATAGGTACTTACTGAGATTTGTATTTTCAGAGCTTATTCTGACTTCTCTATGGCAGAATTGTAAGAGTGCCATACCAGCAGCACAAAGAGAAGTTAGGAGGTTACTATAATAATCCTGGCTTGACTTAGGGTAGTGAACTGGAAACAAAGAGAAGATATCATATATAAGATGATATATGAGAAATTATTTTTAAATTTTTATTACTTTAATTACATGAATAAACATAATACACAGTCGTTCCAGAAAAAATATTGAAAAAGCAAATGGACAGAAACATATTAAAATTATCTCTAATCCTACCATCCATACTGTAACAGGGAATGGCCTGGGGGGAAAAATGGCAAAAATATTTTCTGTCTCTTCAACACATCCTGCACTCCTTTTTGGGAACTAAAGCCTGCATCCCTCCCTCAGGCCAGGGTAAGAGGGTAAGTTTTTTCTTACTTGTGCAACAAGAGATGGCCCAGCCAGGACTTGGTAAAGGGAGATCCTGGGAAAAGTTCATGAGATTATCTTCAGTGGAGATGGGACGATCAGAATCATCAACTGTAGTTGAATAGTAACTGCCTAAGGCTGAGAACCCATCCTTTAAAAGCTTTGTATTTCTGCTTATTGTTAGGACCATGGCATTTCAGACAGGAGTCTCCATCCTCCTCCTTTGCTGGAAAAGTGATAAAATTTCTCTTTCCTTCTCCTGAAAACACTTGTTCTTCTGATGTGGCCTTGAGGACAAGTGGCTGAGCTTTCGTTAACAATAGGTAATTATAACATTGGGATTTATCTTTCTGAAATATTACAAATGTTAAAGGAGTAGAATCTAAAGGACTTAGGGACAGTATCCTTAGACAAGGATATTAGTGAGAGGGAAGGGTTAGGTGTTTCTGGTTTAAGAGGCTGAAGGGAATATTTGTGCTAAGAGACTACAGGAAGAGGAGTTGAATTGGAGGGAAAGATGTTGAATTTCGTTTTGGATACTCTCTATTCGTAGTTTCTTACTTCGTGACTGCTATCATCTTTTCTCAGCTGAAACTGCTCTTAATAATTATGGTCACTAATAAGCTTATTTTTGTTGGAATCAGTGGTTAGTTTCTAGTCATTTACCACCTCTCTGCATTGCTTAATACATTAACTGTTCCATCCTCTATCGTTTCCATGATAATTCTCTGATAGTTAGTAAACTCTTTTGAAGGAAACTCTTCTCTTCCTCACTAAATGCTGGTATCACCCCCACGGTATCCACTAGCTTCTCAGTCTACAACTTTTTTTTTTGAGAAGAGTCTCATTTTCTTGCCCGGGCTAGAGTGACAGTCTACAACTTTTTCTAGCAATCCTTGCCATGACTTCAAGAACCACTACACATACACAGATGACAAGCAAATGTTTATTTCAAATGCCATTATGATACATATAAGTTTATTAGACATTTCCACGAGGGTATACCACAAGCACCTCAAACTCATCCAAATGTGAAATCAATATCTTACCTCTCAAACGTTGCATTCAGTCTTCGAAGATGGCATCACCAGCTCTCCTTTTGCTCAGGCCAGAATCATAAGAATTCTGCTTTAACATTCATCAAATTCAACATGTTTGAATGAATGAATTCATTCTTGTCCTTTAAGAAAAGAAAAGAACTTTTTGTGAGTAATGCGAGTCCTTTTAAATTATCAGTCCTAAGCTGGGTGTGGTGGCGCATGCCTGTAGTCTGCTACTCAGGAGGCTGAGGGAAGAGGATCACTTGAGCCCAAGTGTTTGAGGCTGCAGTGAGCTATGATTATACTATTGCACTCCAGCCTAGGCAACAGAGTGAGACCCAGTCTCTAAAAAAAACTTATCAGGCCAGAGAGACATTAAAATGAGACAGCATCATGTCCTACTCCTCCCTTTTGAGCTACGTATTCTTCTCTTTAAACTGCTTGTTATTGCCCCAAGTAGCTATAAATTAACCTAGTAATGCCACACCAGGCATCAGGGACTATAATCCACACTCTATGGCTTAACAAGATATAGCCGATAACTAATCAATGTTATTTCTGTAAACCAATGAGAATTCCTGACAAATAACTCTGTATGAGCCCACTCTCTGGCCGCCTATTTTGCCTTTAAAAATCTGCTTTTAAAAAAAGACAAAAAATTCACAGGCATTTTTCTTGCAAAAAAAAAAAAAAAGAAAAAGAAAGAAAGAAAGAAAAATAATAAGGTAACAAAAAAAAAAGACAAAAAAAGAAAAATACCTGGAGATAATGTCAGAAAAAAAGAGATAAAAAAATAAATAAATAAAAAGAAAAATAAAAACCTGTTTTTAACTAAGGCCAACAGAGCCCATATCCAAGGTTACTTGGGTCTGAATCTTCCAGGCAGCTGTCCTCACTTTGACTCCAGTAAACTCTTTATATTTTCTGCCTCAGCCTCTTCCTTTTAGTTTGATACTGTCACACCCATATCTAGTAAAATACTAGATCCAGGCAGGTCTCCATCTTAAGAAGATCTTAATTGAAGATCTCTTCAATTAGATCTCATGATTTCTCTTCTTACTCACCTCTAATCAGTTCTCCATATTATGACTAGAGTGATCTGTAAAAGATAATCTTGAAGCCCTTTATAATCTGACATATGCTCAATGATCTAGCTGACTCTAAATCTGACATGAATAAAATAAACAAAGACATAAACAATTCTGCACCGTATGTAGTACCCTGAACATGCCATACTCATTTATGCTTCTGTATCCTTGAAATAGTTAACCCTCTGCCTTAAATTTTTTCTCCCCATTGCTTCCCTATGATCAACTACTGTTTATCTTTGAAGAATTGGCTTAAGGGTAACAGACTTATAGGTACTTCCTTCCCTGCATTACCACTATTTTAGTAATTATCTATTATAATTATATTTTAATTACTTATTATCTGCCACCAGACTGTAAGCACCCTTTGGTGATTCAGAATAGTGCTTTCTTAGCATGTTTTTATACAATGAATGCCTTTGAAATTCATGAAAGCTCTCCAAACAAATACGATCACTACATCATTAAATATACAAGTTTGTTGCTCAGCAGAGATCGAAACAAAGTCTGATGTTGAAAATAATGATATGTTTTGAAAAAAGAAGACTAAGGATGGTAGACCTATACCACCAGATATGAAAAGTATTATAATAATTATTTTTTTATTTTTATTTTTTATTTTTTTTGAGACAGAGTCTCAGTCTGTTGCCTCAGCTAGAGTGCCGTGGTGTCAGCCTAGCTCACAGCAACGTCCAACTCCTGGGCTCAAGTGATCCTCCTGTCTCAGCCTCCCGAGTAGCTGGGACTACAGGCATGTGCCACCATGCCCGGCTAATTTTTTCTATATATTTTTTAGTTGTCCAGCTAATTTCTTTCTGTTTTTAGTAGAGACGGGGTCTTGCTCCTGCTCAGGCTGGTCTTGAACTCAGCCTCCCAGAGTGCTAGGATTACAGGTGTGAGCCACCATGCCCAGCTGTAAAGCTATAAAAATTAAAACAGGTGTATTGGAGCAAGAAAGATGATTATTTAATAAACGGTGCTGGGATAATTGATCAATTTTTTAAAAGTCAGATACCTATCACATGCTATATATAAAAATAATTATCACATGGTATTAAAGCCTTAAATTTAACAGCAAAACTATGAAAGGACTAGAAAATAAAGTAGAAAAAATGTTTTCTTATCTTAGAGTAAAAAGACCTTTCTTAGGGTGGAAAGGCTAGTAGGTACTCACAGGTGGAGAAAGATTTCTCATGCAGAAACTAAGATATAAAAGTAAAAAAAAAGTTTATCCTTTTAGAGGAGGGGAGAGAGACAGAGAGAACGGAAGAGAAGGGAAGGTTGGGGGAATGAGCAGGGAGATGGTGTGGCATCCCAAAGAAAGAGAAGGGGGTGCCAGCAGTAAGGCCAGGTGGCTTGCAGCTTTTAAGGGGGATGAACAGAAAAAAGTAGTTGATGGCTGTCAGTTGATAACAGAAGTGGTAGAAGTGGTAGATAACAAAAACTGCAAGGATGTCAAAGTCCAAAACTTGGTTTCCTGCCTTTCCTTGGATAAGGGATTATCACAAGAGGTGTGACTCTGTCCCCTAGATATGGTTAAGGCTTGGAGCTTGTTCTCCTGCTGTTTACTCAGGAACTCTGTAAAAGCAGATTCTCAAAAAAACAATTTTAAAAGAAAGAGATTTACATCTCTTTTCCATCCATTCAGCTTTCTTCAGAAGTTGTGCAAAATAGAACTCCTGCAGGGTACCTGTTAGTGAGAGGACTCACAGGATTGATCTTTAACTGTTACTGTGGAAATTATGGGATTAGGTGTTTTCCTGTTATTTTTGCAAGGCCGTCCCTTGCATTAGTGTAATCTATAGGGAAGCCTCTGATTTTACTCTATGTGCAAACTTAAAACAGAATTTATCACCTTAACACACCCCCAAAAGAAAATCCACTCCACAAAATAATGAACAATTAGAATTTATTGAATTGTTTGAAGAGACAGACAGTTAATAAATTCCTTTAGACATTTGTGTTCTTCCTGCTTGTCAGTTCCTCTCTCTTTCTTCTTTCTCCTAATCTCTAGAGCAAACACAGTCCTTTTCTGTTTTGGGAGAAAAAGACATATTTCATTCAAGGAACAACAATAAAAACAAATGCTGACTTCTCATTAAAAAAAATGCAAACAAGAAGAAAATGGAACAACTTCCTTGAAGTGCATAAAGAAAATAAAAACAAAAATGTGAACCAAGAATTTTAAATCCCGCAGAAATACTTACAAATATAAAGGTGAAATAAGGACACTTTAGACAAATAAAAGTTGAGAGATTTGTCATCAAATTTGGAATACAAGAAATGTTGAAGGAAAATGATGGCAGAAGGAAATGCAGCCCTACAGAGGAATGCAGAGTGCAAAAAAAATGGTAAACATAGGAAAGTAGAAATTCCTTTTTTCTTCATTATATAATTTCTTCCTTTTTTTTTTTTCCATTACATAATTTCTTAAAGGATAATTAGTACCCCTACATTACTGGTGGGAGTGTTAAGTGGTCCAAGCACTTTGGAAAAAGGTTTGGCAGTTTCTTATAAAACTAAACAAACATGTACCTTATGAACCAGTAGTGCCACATTAGATATTTACCCATGCGAACTGCAAATACATGTCCACAAAAAGACATATACAAATGTTCACAGCAGCTTTAGTCACAATAGATGAAAACTGGAAACTAGTGGATGAGGTGAGCATCCCTCAAGTGGGGTGGCCTGGTGTAGCACGTCAGTGCCCAACAGAATGAAGAAAGTGGCTCAGCATAGGGGGTTAAAACCTAAGCAGAAGGAAAAGAATGTTCTTACAAAAAAGCAGCTCAGTGTGGGGTTTCAGAGCCCAAGTCAGGTGTGTCAGAGGTTCTCAAGTCCAACCCTAGGTTTGAAGATTAAATAGCAGGATTCATAGGCCTCAGCAAATATAGTCATGCTCATGGTTATGTTTATTACAACAAAATGAAATAAACCAAAATCAGCAAAGGGAAAGACACATATGGCAAAGTTCAGAGGAAACCAGGCATGAGTTTCTAAGAGTACTCTCCCAGTACAATCACACAGGACATGCAATTATTCTTCCAGCAATAAGTTGTGGCAACATGTGTGAAGTGTTGTTTCCAGGGAAGTTCATTAGAGACTCAGTGCCCAAGGTTTTTATTAGGAGCTGAAAAAATGAAGTAAAGATTAAAAAAAATAAATTAATTAATAAAAAATAAAACCAAATGAGATATTTCACACCCACTAGGATAACTGAAATAAAAACGATGAACAATAACATGTCTTGGCAAGGGTGTAGTAAAATTGGAAACTTATATATTGCTGGCAGGAATTTAAAATGGTATAGCTGCTTTGGAAAACAGTGTGGCAGTTCCTTAAGAGGTTAAACACAGAGTTACCATATCTCCCAGTAATTGACTCCCAAGTATACACCTAAGAAAAATTAAAACAAAGAGCCTGCGTAAGCATGTCAATAGTGGCTTTGTTATTAAGAGCCCTAAACTGGAAATAACTCAAATGGCCATCAACAAGGGAATGAATAAACAAATTGTCATTTACTCACACATCAAAATACTTATCAACAAAAAGGAGCAAACTTCAGATATATGCAACAACATGAATAAATCTCAGAAAACATTATGCTTAGTGAAAAAAGCTTTACACAAGAGTGTATACTATATGATTCCATTTATATGAAGTTCTAGTAAGGAGTTCCAAGGAATGCTATTAAGAGACAAAAACTGAGGTGCCAATCAGTTGCATATGCTAAATTCATGTTTTAAAAAGGAATACATACATATATGTTTTTATGTGCCTGGAATATCACTGAAAATATTGTAAAGAGACTTTTAACAGTGGATATCTTCAGGTAGAGAAACTGGACAGCAGAACAACGAGATTTTACTTTTTGAGTTTCGTACTGTATGCATAAATAATATATTTAACCAATAAAAACAACAAACTTGTAAGCACTGGAACAAATCAAAATGAAAATAATATGTTATAAGTGTAAGTTATTTGGACCGTATTTTCTAAAGTTTTTGCAAAAGGTTTGCATTACCTTTGTAATTGAAATAAAAAGGATTAAAAGCAAAAAAGAGTTTTAAAGCTGTACAACTTGGTAAATTTACTAAAAATCATTTAATTGTTCACTTTAAATGGAGTAATGGCATGGAATGTAAATTATACTTCAATAAATTTGTCAAAAAAAGTTTTAAATGTTTGTAATGTTAGTGTGCACACAATTTTTGTTGCATTTCTTTAATTTATATCATATCTAGTCTTACCTCTTCTTTGACTAAAAAAATTTAGTGAAAACAGCATCTTCACCTTGGCTGTGAGCAAAAAATGGAATCCTAAACTTGGCATTTCCAGGTAAGGAAACCTCAGTATGAAGTGGGAATGGAAATAGTTTAGAGACAGAGAAGAACAGTAGTTTCTCAGGGAACCAAAGAAGGAGGATGTTAGAATGTTGCCCTAAAAATAGATCAGAATGTGGTGGCTGGGATCTGGCATTTTTTTTTTTTTTCAAGATGGAGTCTTGCTATGTCGCCTGGGCTAGAGTGCTGTGGTGTCAGCCGAGCTCGCAGCAACCTCAGACTCCCTGGACTCAAGCAATCCTACTGCCTCAGCCTCCCGAGTAGCTGGCACTACAGGTGTGCACCACCACACCTTGCTAATTTTTCTATTTTTAGTAGAGACGAAGGTCTCACTTTTGCTGAGGCTGGTCTCCGAACTCCTGACCTCAAGTGATCCTCCTGCCTCAGGCTCCCGGAGTACTAGGAGTACAGGCGTGAGCCACCTTGCCCTGCTGGATCTGGCATTCTGAGTCAATTTGTAAACTTCAGTGTTCAGGCAGCTGTCTGAGAAGGCAAACCAAAAGCCAGTGGGACCAGGTCCCTGGAAACCAGCTGATGCAGCTGGAAAGAAGCAGGCTATAGATGGAGGGTAGGCAGGATTGGCACCTTCAAATACTGGCACAGCAGTGAATTCTGTCCCCAGACTGTGTGGGGAAAGGCCTGGTCTTCAGTCAAGGGCAACCAGCCAGGCCAAACTCTCTGGATTGACATCCCTCATGTGCCAAAAGAATGCAGGTGGCTCAGATGGCCTTTTCATTTGTACCGGGTGGTGAGAGCTCTGGACAAGAGTCGAAATGATTCAGACTTTGAGGCTTGGCCTTCTGGCCCATTTCTCTGTGTGCTATTTGCCCAGGCCAGTAAATGAATCTGATCATTGCCTTGCCTACTCTCTAAAGAGTCAAGATTATATGAACAAATCAGAATATGATAACCTGTTTAAATGAACACCTTTATTTTCCATCATACTATATGGCATATTTGAATGGTCTTATTTGTTTATGGTGCCTCTCTAATTGGAATGTAAGCTCCATAAGGATGGGGGCTTTTCTACAACATTCACTGCTGTCTTCTCAAAGCTCAGAAGAGTACCTGGCACAAACAATTGCTCAAATCTTTATCGAGTTATAAAAAAATATTTTTGCCAAAAAAATTCTTACAAAAAGTTCAAATAGTAAAGTTCAAAAGTAAAAATTAAGAGTCCTTGTCCATATCTCCATCTAATTCTACTCCCTTAAAATATCCTTTACAACATTTTTGTGTACAATATTAATCCTAGAACAATCTGTCTTATTTCCTTCTGTGTGTCCTAAACAGAGCACAATGGCTGGCACAGAAGTACTTGATAAAAACTGTTTGAAAACATTCAATGAGTTGTAAGCAGTCTTGAGGTTGGGTTAGGGTGGCAGCTACAGTTCATTTCCCTCAAACAAGTTAGGGTTGAGTTCCTTGAGTTAGGCATTCATCTATGCATTTCAAGTACCCAGTAGCATGCCTGAATGCTCTACCATTTATTTCTTGAGCACTTACACAATTACTCAACACATACTGTGGAGAGGAATTTGATTCTCTAGCTTGATACACTACTTCAGATTTCTTAAGACTCCCTGCCCTATTAAATTGGCCCAACACCTTCCTACCAAAGCATGCTGGCCTCAGGGCAGAAATGCCCTCCCAAGAGGCTCTCTATGCCTCTTGGCTGCTGGCCAAATAAGCAGATCATGAGACTCTACCACAGGACAACAGACACAGACACTCATGCTCATGCCTGGCATGTCTAGATGGGATACTGCCCAGTTAGTACCTCTGAGAGACAGTGATCTGTCAACATCTCCTTGTTAGGATGTCTCAGGGAACTTATCTGAGTGCCAGCTTCTCTGTAGAAAAGGCAGTCAAAGCCAGAAGAAGTGAGCGACTCAGTCACACTGAAAATAACAATATTGAAGCACTAAGCAGGAATGTGGCAATTTACAGCTGTCTCACCACAATCACTAAGTGAAATCACATTTTTCAGCAGTCTTCCAAAGACATAATCATATGAAAACTATTTTCATTGCCTTGAAGCATAGTAAAAGCAGTTTATCACAAGCGTAAGAAACAGTAAGAATCATCTAGCGTCTCTATTGAGAAGTGTAAGAATATAAAGCAAAGCGGTTGTTTTCTATTTTTATTCAGGATACATTTAATTATCAAAAAAGTGATGCACTAAGCATAGAAGAGTGATTTATGTTGCATTCCTTGGTAATTAATAACTTTATTGAATCAACAAAACTAAATAAAATTTCCTAGAATTTCCCTTCACAATAGTAAAACTTCTTAGCAGGCCTGGTACACTTTTAAGCTCTAATTCAGCTTCATTTTCTTCTTGACTTCTGCTTATTTCCATACCAGATCTTCTACCTTCCAAAAGTTACGCAAAATCTTCCAATCTTGCATTCTACTTCCTGCTGGGTTCTTATGACTGAAGGTGGGAGGAATGGAGAGAGGGGAGAACAAAGGGGACTAGCCCTTGGCCTCCTTTCTCAGTACCCAAAACATTAAAAGTTGCCAAATAATTCCCCAGGGACTTTGCACTTGCTCTGCCCTTGGTGTGAGAGGCTCTGTTCCCAAATCTTTGAGTGGCTGCCTCCTCATCATTCAGATTTCAGTCAAATGTCCATCCTTCCTGACTATCCTACTTCATATTACCCCCCTCTTGTCATTCTGTATCATGATACTTGGTCTTATTTTCCTCACACCTCACCATCTGAAATTACATTATTAAAAATATATATATTTATTTATTTATTTTTGCATATGGGGTGTCTATAGTTTGCCCAGGCTGCGCTCAGACCCCTGGGCTCAAGTGATCCTCCCACCTCAGCCTCCTACTCTGCTTGAAATTATATTATTTATTTGATTATTTTCTGTCTCTCTCAGTTAAGACCCAAGCACCATGAAAGCAAATACCTTGTCTGTGTAGTTACCACAGTATCCCAGCACCTTGTACAGTGCCTGGCACACAGAAAGCTTTTTATACGTATTTATTTATTATTGAATAGATGTGTGATAAATGGCAGGCAATAGTAATTAAGAGCAACGACTTTGGAGGAGTAATTTGTTTAAGGATTTAAAAAGAGGATTTTAATTTTCAGTGAATTATTCCCTTGCCAAAAGGAAAAAGAAAAATGAATTGGGATTGTTATGTCCCTTGCCAGCCTGTAGTTGTGCCCTTGGGCCCAGGTTTCTGTGCCTGGTACAACTATACCACACACACACTGTGCTAGTTTCACTGCTGGTATCTGAGATCAAAGGAAATCTTAGAGTAATAATAACACATGTTTTCCTCAATATCTCTTGGATGAGTCACCCTTTTTTCCCCTTTATTCTCCCCTTCCTCCATTCCTCCCACCTTCAGTCATGAGAAGCCAGCAAGAAGTATAATATAAACACACTGTTATTCCATGGAATGTGCAGATTTAGTAATAGAAAAGTTTACTCAATAAAAATGAAGAGAGACTGCACGTGTACAAAGAAGATAAATTTTAAAGGGACTAAAAAAGTGCCAGTTCAATTTAGCAACAATAAGATCATCCTTTTCCTTAGTTCCCTGTAGTGAAGAGACTGTAACTGCAAGGATGGTAAAAATTAATACACTTCATGGCCCTTGTACATATTGTGAATTGATATAAAGATATATATTTGCATTAGAAAAAAATTTAACATTAGCAAGCACAGCTATATCCTAAATGTTAAGAAACATGACTTTATTAATATTGCCTCTCTGAAGACTAACTAGATTTTCTGGTCGGTATGGAAATTAGTGTGTAAGAAACAGGGCCCTCAAAAATGCAAATAACTGGTTATATTCTAAAATTTTTATTATGACATTGAAACTCCCATTTAAAATAATTTTAAATATAATACTTCAAAAGTATATGTACAATTCATCAAATCTACCAACATATTTCATTAGTTTTCTAAATCATTTTTAAACAAAGTGCTTATTTAAGGATCTAAGAAAATCGGTTAAAAACATTCTACATTACACAGATTCACAAGCCACAACAAAATTAATTTCTAAGAAGGATATATTCAGAGAAAATTAGGAATGATTTCATCAGTGGGATCTAAGCAAAGTTTATGTGTGCTTTAGGTATTTGGAGAGGAAAGAAAGCTAAAAATCAGCTGGGATAGGATGAGGAAAGTGAGACTCCAAGGGCCGACTCTGAGAGTTTGTGCTCTAGGCACCTTACTTGCCTTACTCTAATCCTAATTCTGCTAAAAAGGTCAACTCTTCCAGCACTGTCATTCTAAGTGCTACCTTGCTCATTTCAGAAAATGTGGTTTAAAGAATTATCAGTGAAGTATCTCAGAAATGGGAAAACAAACACCATAGGTTCTCACTAATAACTGAGAGCTAAATGATGAGTACACACAGTCATAAAGTAGTATAAAGCAGTAGTCCCCAACCTTTTTAGTACCAGGGACCATTTTCATGAAAGACAATTTTCCCACTCATGGGGGGGCAGTCAGGGAGGGGAAGTACCTATAAATACAGATGAAGCTTCCCTTGCTCAGCTGCAGCTCACTTCCTGCTGTGTGCCGCCTCTCACCCCCGGCCAGGTTTCACCAAGTTTCATGGAAGACAATTTTCCCATGGACGGAAGGGGGGAGGGCAGGCTGTGGCACTATTTGGCTCAGTCCCTAACGGCCACAGACCAGGGATTAGGTGGTTGGGGACCATAGGTGCAAAGGACATTGGAAACTAAAAAGGGGGGAAGGCAAGAGGGAACTGAGGGATAAAAACATACCTATCAGGTATAATGTACACTACTCTGGTGACTGACACACTAAAACCCCTGATTTCAGCATTACACAATTCATCCATGTTACAAAAAACACTTGTACCCCCTTAATATATTGAAATGAAAATTATAAAAAATAAAATAAAATAATTATCATGTATGAAAGTATCGCCCCAGATATTACTTATTAGTTCCAAACAAGAAAATATCTTTATAATGGAGAATACTAGTAGATAACATCTTTTTTTTATTTTTTTGAGACAAAATCTCACTCTGTTGCCTGGGCTAGAGTGCCGTGGCATCAGCCTAGCTCACAGCAACCTCAAATTCCTGGGCTCAAGCGATCCTTCTGCCTCAGACTCCCAAGTAGCTGGGACTACAGGCATGCGCCACCATGCCCACCTAATTTTTTCTATATATTTTTAGTTGTCCAATTAATTTCTTTCTATTTGTAGTGGAGACGAGGTCTCACTCTTGCTCAGGCTGGTCTCAAACTCCTGACCTCAAATGATCCACCCGCCTTGGCCTCCCAGAGTGCTAGGATTACAGGCGTGAGCCACCGTGCCCAGCCTAGTAGATACCATCTTTAACCAAGTGATCAAATTTAACATAACCAAAAATGGCAATCGTATCACTGACATCATGTGATACAATGTAGGGAGGACACTGCACCACTCAGGTAGTGTTCCTACCCCAAAATTCACAAACTGAATCTAATCATAAGAAAAAAATTAAACAAATCCAAATTAAGGAACTCTTTGCAAACTAGCCTGAACTCTTAAAAAAATGTTAACAATGCTTTGTCAAGGACAAAAAACAAAAACAAAAAGGGCTGGAAAACTTTTCTAGATTCAAGCAGACTAAAGAAATACAACAAGTATTTGCCATATGGGATTTGGATTGAAAATAAACAAAGAAACAATAAGAACAACAAAACTAATCATCTCTAAAATGCTATTGGGATAAGTGGGCAATTTTAGTATGGATTGTATATTATATAATAGCATTGTATAAATATTAAGTTTCTTTAGTATGATAATTATACTGTGGTTATATATGAGAATCCTTGTTCTGAAAGAGATACATCCTGAAGAATTCAAGAGTAAAGTGTTTTATGATGAATGCAACTTACCCTCAACTGGTTCAGCCAAAAAAGTGTGTGTGTGCGTGAGTGTGTGTATGTGTTTGTGTGGAGAAAAAGAGAGAGAGAGGAAAGTCAAATATGGGAAAATGTTAGCAGTTAGGCAATCTAGACCAAGGGCATATGGGTGATTATCGTATCATTCTTGCAACTTTTCTGCGGGTTTGAAAATTTTCAAAACAAAAAGTTGGAAAATTATTCATACATACACACATACCTATTTGCATACTGTTTAAAGCCTACAGTTTCTGTCTGCTTCCCTTTCTTCCTTCCTATGATTACAGACCCACCCCGTTGCCTCCTCCCAATCTTGAGACCTCTCCCCCTGTCCACAGTGATTGGTCCAAGGCAATGGTGACAACTCAAAGTATTTAACAATCAGCAGGTCAAAGGTTTTTACCAGTCAGAGTAGACGCTGGATAGATGGTTGTACCTGAGCACACTAGTTGAATATAAGCATTGGTCCAAAGGTGGGCATGTGACACAGGATAAGCTAATCCAAGTCCTTCCTCTGGATTTTTGAAATCATTCCCAAAATAGAGAAGTTCCTTTTATTGCCTCTAAGCCCAAATGCATAAGAAAGAGAATTGGGCATAAAAGACAGAGAGGCGGCCAGGCGTGGAGGCTCACGCCTGTAATCCTAGCACTCTGGGAGGCCAAGGCGGGTGGACTGCTCAAGGTCAGGAGTTCGAAACCACCCTGAGCAAGAGCAAGACCCCGTCTCTACTAAAAATAGAAAGAAATTAATTGGACAACTAAAAATAGATAGAAAAAATTAGCCGAGCAAGGTGGCTCATGCCTGTAGTCCCAGCCACTCGGGAGGCTGAGGCAGAAGGATCACTTGAGCCCAGGAGTTTGAGGTTGCTGTGAGCTAGGCTGACGCCACAGCACTCTAGCCCAGGCAACAGAGTGAGACTCTGTCTCAAAAAAAAAAAAAAAAGACAAAGAGGGTTCCATCGACCTTCAAGTCCCAAGTTCTAGTATTCCTAGGGTCAGCTTCAATTCTGCCCTTCCCAAGGTTTGTTTATAGGAACCAACGAATTCCCCCTCTGGGGCTTACACTAGTTTGATCTGGGCTTCTGTTACTTCCAACCAAAGACTTCTATATCTTATTTTCCCAGAATTTCATTAAGGATATGAAACTAATTTATTTTTTACTATAAAACTAGTCTTGTGGTTTTGTTACTTTAGTCTTTTCTCTAAAACAATTAAAAATTAATGGAAAACTTGATTTCCCAATGTCTCTTGCAGTAAAAGTGGCCAGGTGACACAGATCAAGTCAATGAGATATAATCAGATAGATATATGGGTGGGGCTTTTGGGAATCTATTGTTTAAAAAAATGAATAGGTTATCTGAGAAAGCATTTTAGTGAAAAAAAAGAAAAAGCAATTAATAGAAGTGCTCTTCCAGGGTGGTTGTGGGGTCACTTTAAAAAATAAAAATAAAAAAATTAATAGAAAAACAAAGAGGTTGTTTCTGCCTCCATGCCATCCTTTTTGGGAGAGGTGGAAAGAGCACTGGACTTAGAAAGCCTGGGTTCAAACATCTAGTATAGCTTCTTATTGACTTCTGACCTTGGCAATTGATTTAACTCCTCTTACTTTCACTTTCCTCATGTGTCAAACGGAGCTAATAATCCTTACAACATGGAGTAGGTAGTGTATACTAAATATCTAGCTTCAGTAGATATTCAGTCAATATTATTTGGATTTTTGACCTCTTTAAAGTACTTGAAATCCAGAAGTGTCCTTTGAGTAGCATCTGGCCTTTGGTCTCCAACCTGCTTCAACCACAGTGAACTCTGTTACACATCCTCCCTGGGAGGTTATTCATCAGGCAGTTTGGGAAACATGAACGTTTTGATTGTAAACTGCTCTTTGGAACAATAACAACAACAACAGCATCAAAAATCAAACATCATTTCCAGCCTCCTCATCAGCATCTATTGTGCTACAGTAATCTAACGCTAAGGAGGTGGATGGGGTAAAGCTGAACCATGTGCACAAGGAGACTGTGTACCTATCCAGGTGGACGCTACCGCTTCACTAGAGGCCACCAGCAATAGCAGAACAAAACTGAACCAGAGGTGGATACCAGGGATGCCACCCCAACAACAGGCAACTAGCTATGTGAGAACTCTGACTGCCTCATCTCTCTCCCTGCCCTCTTCCCCAGAACAGGGGAGGAGACGATGCATGCGAGGGCGTGACCTGGATTCCATCTGCCCTCCAGGGGACTAGAGTAGGAGGAGGATTGAAAAAGTCACCAATCTCCTCTTGCCATATGTCTAGCTTGCAGCAGAGAGGCGGAGAGCTTTGAATCAATCATGAGACTGATATTTTAAATCAGACAAAACTGAGTGTTGGTAGTCAAATCATAGAATCTGCCCTGGTGTCATTAAGGTACAGGAGAGAGGGATTTGCTACAGCATAGTTAAAAGTGGCAGTCAAAAATAATAACACTTAATAATTACTCAGTACTTACTATGTGCTTAACCTGTTCAAGAACTTTACATGTATTAACCCATTTAATCCTCATAATAACCCTGTGAGGCAAGTCCATTGAAATCACTACTGGACACAGGAGGAAACTGAGGCACAGAAACGTTAATTTGCCTAATTCAGACCCCAGTAGTCCTGCTCCAGAGCCAAGCTCCTGACCCATACACTCTACTGTCTCTTAGAGCCAGACAGGGTGAGATTTCTTAGTAAGCCACTTACCCATATATTTGGGGCCCACTACATGTCAAGACCATATAATGTGTCATTTCAGCGCTCTTCTGCTTGCTTAAAGAAGAAAATCTCTCAGTATATGAGTTCCAAGAAATCTTAGTTTATTCAAAGCAAACATTTTAAAGGTAAGGTCCATGTGGGTTGTAGTTAAAGGCCAAATTCAATCACCTATCGAGAGTTAAGAGGGCACCTGCTCTATCTGCTGTTGCTCCCTCTCTAACATTATTTTTAGCAGCAAAGAATTTACATCAGAAAGCAGTACCCCAATGTATTAGTATCTTTATTAAGCTACATTGCCCCTTGTCAAAGATCTCTGCAGTTTTTTCAGTTCCTTTTATGAGTCAATCCCACAAATATTATCGACTACTTGAATTGTTGCAGTGCACTGTTATGAAATAACACACTACCAGGAGAGAGAGAAAACTATATAACTAGCAATAACTCAAGTCGGATTGTAGTACCTGTTCTAGTGATGCTATGGGAGTCCAAAGAAATGAATGTGTAGTCCTGCCAGGTATGTCAGGACCTTCATGGGGGTTTCATGGAGGAATTAGCATGTAAATTGAATTTTAAAAAGACAAGTAGAATTTAGATAGGACAAAGATGGGAAAACAGCATGCTGGGGAGAAGGACACCATAAACAAATTATTATATAAAGGTGTGAAAAGGCATATAATATGTCCTGGGAAAGAGGGATTCAGCAAGGCTAACAGAGGATGAATATTGGAACCGGGCAGGATTTAGGAGAGAAGGTGAGAATAGAGGCAAGACTGAGGTGGGAAGAAGAGAGTAACAAGAAAAGGAGTCTAGGGGAGAGGAGAAGACGCATTGAGAAAGGAAGGCTACAGGTCTGGGCTGAAGACTAGAAGAGAGTGTGGCTGGAAAGAGAGGTTCAGTGGTAAGGTATGGGTGGTTGAGGCTAGAAAAGTACATAATTTGTGGCTAGATTAGGGAAAAGAGAAATTCTATTCAGGATATGGTTGCAGATTATCGAGGTGTCAATATAGGGCCTAAAGCTCAGCTAACTTATGGCTATCAATAATTCATGATGTCATCAGCCTATGAGTGAGAGAGAAAACTGTCGGAGTAGATAAAGTTCTTCAGCAATGAGAGTGGAGCAAGATGCAAAGACGGTCAAGAACAGAATCTTAGAGATAGATCACCTGTAGAGCGCAAGTGGAGAAAAGAAAACAGTGAATGATACTGAGAAAGAGCTATCGGAGGAGCGAAAGGAGAACCCATAAAGGGGGAATCACAGGGGCCAAGGGAGAAGAGAATCAAGAAGTTGAGGGAGTCAGTGTGGCAAAAGAGAATGAAAACTGCGTAAAGGTCGATGTGTATGGCACTTAGAGATTGGTGACCTTTAAAGAGGAACTTTCAGTATAGCAGAGATATTTTCTCTACATCTGGCAGAAAGTATACAGCAAAGTCTACTGCTAATTTTCTTTAGTAGTTGTATTAGTCATGATTCCTTGGGTTGCAAGTAAGTGAAATTTACTTCAAACTAGTGCAAAGTGATGGCGTGTCAGCAAAGCCCCAAGGAAGCAGGATACAAAGCAAAAGGGAACAGCATCTGGAAAACCATCAGGAACTCCGATCTTCCTGGTCTTTCTTACCATCTCTCATCACTATTTCTCTCTGCACAGCTGTTTGGTATCCTCTGTTCTTGAAGACTAACTTTCAATGTTGTGACATGTGTATGGCCAAATGTGGCCACTTCACGACTTCTGAGAATGCCCTTCGTCCACTCAAGCAGCATGCAGATACTGAAGTAGAATTTCTCAAACCCAGTTATAGTTCCATAGTTCCTGATGGAGAGAATCTGATTAACCCAACTTAGGTCAGGTGTCCTACCTCTTCCATGTAAGTGTGGCCTAAGAGATGACTGTCAGAGAACTACTTCTATGGGAAGAAGTTGTCAAAGAAAGCCAGGTCACCAAAAACTGGATAGAAATGTCTTAGTTTCTCTCTCAAATGACAATACTCCAGTTATTAAGTGCAAAAGGAAGTACAGAATTAGAAAATCACCATTTTGCAACCCCTGATGAAGAAAAGTAGTTATCAGTGGAAACTAAAATTATTAAAGGTTGATAGGCAGGAATAAGGTTAACATCATTTTCCCCTTTAAAAATACACGATGAAAAAAAAAGGGTTGACATCATCTGATCAATTTCAGTATCACTAAAGGACACTATGAACCTTCTGATGAAATAAAACAAGATGTACTCAGCATCATTAGTTATTTCATATATATGGGGGGGAGAGAGAGATCCTGAATCTAATCAAGCCTCCAGACCTACCCATTTACAGAAAAAAAATGAAGAAGAGGGGAAGAAGTTAAATGCCACCATGAGGAAGCAATTGGTCAAATCTAGAATGAGGTCTATGCATAGGATGATCCAATTTCTAAAAAAAATCATAAATAAATAAAAAGTAAGGGGGAGGCGAAAGGGGAGGGGGAAAAGAGAGGGAAGAGTTATAGAATAAAAAAGCCCAAGAGACTAAACATGCAATGTGTGAATGTTTTTGGATCTTTATTTGAACAAACCAATTGTAAGAAAACATCTTTGAGACAATCACGAAAATTTGAATGCAGCATAAATATTAGATAATATTTAGGAATTATTATTAATTCTTCTAGGTATACTAACAGCGAGGTAGTTAGTTTTTTTAAAAGTGCCCATATTAGTTCAAAAAAAGAAAGAGAGAGGAAAAAAATGGGAGGAGACAGAGGATGAAATATGAGGGATATAAATAATAAATATTGAAAAATAATGAATTTCTTCAGTAAAGAAAATATCCATATGTTGAATTTTAGTTTTAACACTGTCAAAAGAGAACATACTTGTATTTTAGTTTCACATATGTTCTGTTTAATCATCAGATTTATTAATTTAAGACTTCTTTGGCCATATATGTTTCAACATATAGTAACATAATGCTCTAGGGCTTCTTTTGGATATAATTTTGTTAATTCTGGCAAGAGAACATAATAAATAATGAGATTTAATAAAAATTGCCAGTTTATTTGTGGGTTCTGCTAAATTAATTTAAAAATAAACAGGTCGGGCGTGGTGGCTTATGCTTGTAATCCTAGCACTATGCGAGGCCCAAGCGGGAGGATTGCTTGAGCTCAGGAGTTCGACACCACCCTGAGCAAGAGTGAGACCCCATATCTACTAAAAAAAGAAAAAGAAGGCCGGGCGCGGTGGCTCACGCCTGTAATCCTAGCACTCTGGGAGGCCGAGGCGGGCAGATTGCTCAAGGTCAGGAGTTCAAGACCAGCCTGAGCAAGAGCGAGACCCCGTCGCTACTATAAAATAGAAAGAAATTAATTGGACAACTAAAAATATATGTAAAAAATTAACCAGGCATGGTGGCGCATGCCTGTAGTCCCAGCTACTTGGGAGGCTGAGGCAGAAGGATTGCTTGAGCCCAGGAGTTTGAGGTTGCTGTGAGCTAGGCTGACGCCATGGCACTCTAGCCTGGGCAGCAGAGTGAGACTGTGTCT
>CAUYRT010013175.1:0-59373 GCA_963574885.1 Lepilemur ruficaudatus | reverse complement strand
AAATAAAGATGTTTAAAAATCTCTATCAAATTAATAACATTTGGAAAAACATTTCTGAAGAGATTTTGACAGTCGTTTTTGAGAAGAATTTGTATCACTTGTATAATTTAAATAAAATAATTCATATATATATTTTGCTATCCTCTTTTCTTTCACTATAAATTTCCCTGTAGCAGGTTTAGATATTAGAGATCATGTTGTTGTTTTCCTCCTGGATTTGAAAACAGAATGTCACTCTTTTTTATTTCCTGAGTAGCCATCTTATCTGCACTAGCAGCTTCACCATGCACCCTAATATATTCCAGTCAAACCTGCCTTTAAAATGTATGAGCCAACCTTGACTTGCACTGAATTTTTCATCCTTTGATTTCTCATAAGATTGTTACTTCACAATGTCAAAAATCCTTAAAGCTTTAGCTTGAATGTCCAAACTCAAAGGCACCAGTGCTAAGTTTGATCCTGAAAGCACAAAATCAAAGGCCTCTCCATTTCAGCCACACATTTTGCCTGTTGCCTTGCAACAATAGAAGTAGCCATTAGAAGAATCTGGTTTTAACCTTTCTAGTCAATTTTTTAAAGTTTAACTACAAGAGGACTATAAAAGTAATGACATAGATTCATCTCATACTCATGTACATTCAAATGATGTCTGTGAAGGTACTGTCTCCCATGTGATTGCTATTTCTCAGTCTCCTTGGGTGGCCCAAAAATGTTTCCACTGAGTACGAAGTATTTTGGAGCTTCCTTTTGGAAATTATCTTCAGAGCTGCCTTATGCACAAGCAAGGACATCGACATTACTCCATCGTCAGATGACATACTTTCCCTTGTCCCTTCCTGTGCTTCTCTCTAGCTCTTTTCTCTTTTTCCTGCCCAGCCTGAGGGAATTTGGAGGAGCCTCAAGGAGGTGATGAACCGGGGCTACCTTGAAGCAGAAAGTAAAGAAGAATAGAGAGTGCAAGAAAAATCATCAAAATCAAATATCAGTAACCATTATTCTATTCTCTGTCTCCGTGAGATCAATTGTTTTTAACATTTAGCTCCCACGTATGAGTGAGAACATGCAAGATTTGTCTTTCTGTGCTTGGTTTATTTCACTTAATGTAATGTTCTCCAGTTCCATCCATGTGGTTGCAAATGGCAGGATTTCATTCTTTTTTATGGCTATATAATATTCAATTGTTAATATGTACCACAACTTCTTTATCCATTCATTCGTTGAGGGACACTTACGTTGATTCCAAATCTTGGCTATTGTGAATAGTGCTGCAATAAACATGGGAGTGAATGTTTCATATCTTTTCAATACACTGATTTCCTTTCATTTGGCTATATACCCAGCAGTGGGATTGCTGAGTCATATGGTAGTTCTATTTTTAGTTTTTGGATGATTAATACATGTTGTATGCATGTATCAAAACATCACATGTACCCTATAAATATATATAACTATTATGCACTACAATAATTAAAAATAAAAAAAATTAAAAATCACATATTGCCACTAAGTTCCTCCCAAGTAGGAAAGAAAGAGTTTGGACCATGTATAAAAAATAATTGCCTAATTTTAATGAGAGAAATGAGATCAGGCTAACTAACTACAATATATGAGTATTTCAAAACTGACAAACTGAGAAGACTGTCAGAACACCGCACAGATCATACACTCCAGCCCCAGAAGATGAGAAACTGATTCAAATCCCTCCCCTGGGATGACATCTCCCTGCTTCAGGAGTCTCAGTCTGACCGGGCTAGATTGGCGAGGGGATGAAGCCGTATCAGGAGCCACTGTCTCCATATCAGGTAGGGGAGGGTGTGTATTGAGGAGAGAGGGTGCGAGGAGTAGAGGAAGCTCTGGCTGAGACTGAGCTGGCTTCAGGGCCTTCTCTGCTCCTGGCCTCCTCGGTGAGGCCTGGCCTGGAGGATGCTGACCACCTTAGGGCTGTGTCTGAGGGCGTTTGCTTCCCAGTCCCAGGAGAGGGCTGATTCTTCACCTCTCCTCAGGCACTGTGTGGGGATGACATTCTCTGTCCTTGAGTTCTGGGATCAGAGTGTATGATCATATCCCCTTGGCCAGTGTCTGATGGTTCACTTGTGGATTTTGGAAGTGACATTATTTTGTTGCTTTTATGTTTGAATCATACGGTTTCCTCATCTCATCACCAACTGGATGATGAGTTCTGGATAGGTGGTTGCCTACCTCCACCCCCAGCCTATTTATATTAACATTTTCATGTATGGTCATCCCCCTGTCTCCCATCTTTGTTAATTGGATCTGGTAGGTGTTCATTCCTCCCTGTACTTGAGACACATCTTCAAGTGGTGATTTTGGTCCTAGCAACATGAAGTTACTTATTTATGTATGTATATATTAATTTTAACCTCTCCTCCTTTTCCTCCACCTCTATGATACAGCTTGTAAATGTGTTGACTTAATAAAACTTGATTGCCTTGAACTTTGGAAACCTTTAAACCTGACTTGGGAAATGCCTTCTGTTACTCATGGTTCTCCCTTTGTCTCAGAGACTCTTTGAAGTAGGTTTCACTGCTTTTTGACAATTGGTAGTCCCAGATGTTACAAAATTAATAGAGTTAAGATCACTTAAACTCAAAATAGAAATGCACATGTTATAATTCATGATATATATAGAAATATATATATAAACCTTTTCTCTGCTTTTTCAATTTTAAATATTAAATAAAAATGTTTTTTCCAAAAGGGCAGAAACAAATAAACAAAAAACCTGACAAATCATTTGGATTATTGAAAAAACTTAATTTAAATGTTGTGTTAATTTAACATGCCTCATAGAATATACTTTGTGAGTATAATTTTTTGACTTTTCTCCAAAGCCAACATCAATAAAACCCACACACAAATGTGTATTCAAATAAATAGTTTTTTTTATCTCCTTCCTAGTTTTATAATTAATCCACATGCATAATCATTTGAAGAAAATATATGAAAGAAAAACAAACAGAACCAAATATCATTATGGAAGCACTAAAGATTAGGGTATAGTTGACGTTTTCCCCATATAGATTACAGGACTGGCACAAAGGTTAGAGCATGATGAGAGATTGCAATTTCCTGTACTTCTGCTGAAAATCTTACTGTACAAAGTGAAGCATCTGGTAAATTCTTGACAAGACTTGGCAAAGGTAGACAAAGAAGTGTGGAAAGTGCCCTAATGCATTCGATCCTGATGGTCATTGGGCATCTTCACCTGCTAATAAGGTAGTTCATACAGCAGGCATGAGAATATTCCATTAGCTCATTGAATTCACAACAAATGTATATGATGATATTAATTACAGCCAACAAGAAAAAGGATTAGGCTGGAAGAAGTGATGGAAATCTTGGGAGAAAGTGTCATTGTGGTTTTGTAATGGAGGAAAGAATGCAAAGTAGTTTTATTTCATTTCATTTCTTTTATGTTATTTTATTTCATTCTAATCTTACCTCATTACAAAAAGAATTTGTGGTGATTTGCAAAAATGCAGACATAACAAATCAGAATAAGCATGAGTGCAAAATGAATTTAATATAAAAATGCATGGCATGAATTCATATACACACTTTTTAATGAAGATTCACAAATTTGGATCTTAACTTTCTTTAAGCAGAAAGCAAGATTAGTTATACAACTCACAGGAAAATCATAAGTCATCTAGACATACAGTGCAGAAATTGGTCATAGTGAAGATATAGAAATATAAGAATAGCCTCAACAATGTATGTGCTAAGAGTAAGTAAAACAATATGTTTTATAGGAATGCTTCTTGTCTTGTGATGTCCCTTATAGGACCTAATATTATATTAAAATGAAATTTGGTTAGAAAATACTTTGTAGTTTGATCCACTGTGAAATGATTGTTTCTCTCTGTTGAGCCTTTAAAGCTATCCAGGGACAATGAGTTTGAATTTACACTCCATTAAAAGTACTTGAAGGGAAACTTATTTCTGTTCCTACATATGGATGGGGTTGTATAGGCTGTAACAAGTAGGACAGTTGGGAGTAGGATTGACATTCTGTAAAAACTAAGGAGTCTAAGAAGGCAGCATCCTGAATAAGTGCCCCCATGTCTCTGTCAGACTGAGACTGGTCTCACTCACACATAAGCTCACAGATCCTCAAGAAAGTAATTTTGTATAGACTATTTAGTGTAGAATCCCCCGTCTGTCCAAAATCAGAACTGTTTAAAATAATTGGAGCTATAGAAGATAAGAAATTATAGAAATTGTTTGAATCACAATTTCCAGAAAAAGAATATAATTAAGTTAATACAATTGCACAAGAAACTCTTATTCGTATTTTTTAAGTCATGCAATAAAAGATGACTAGAGAGACATAGAGAAAAATATTATGTGTGCTATGAACACATAAACATAGTGTCAAGAAGTTTTAAGGCCAGAATGGGCTGCATGTTCATGAAATATCCTAAAATCAATAAGAAATAGTGATTATATTTGTAAGGTTTATTTGGAAAAGCTCGTGGCTTAGGGAAGACAGTGACCCAGCAGCAAATGAAAGAGGGAAGCCAAGATTTTAACTCCTGGGTTTCATTTATCTTCTTGAGCAAGAAACTAAATCTTCTGAGTAGAATGGGTAGGATAAACACTGTAAGAAGGAGTTAAAGTTCTGGCAAATGAGGTGGTAGTAAATTATTACCTGGGCAATTTAAATGTCTTCAAATTTCCAGGTCCAGAAATATTTTATTGCAAGAATGTAAAAGAATGGGCACTAAATCATAGAGATTAAAGTGGGATAAAAATCTCAATTTTAAGAAATAAGAAAAATTATGGATCAGTGAATTTAATTTTGATTTCTAGCAAAATTTTAAAATGAACTGGGAGGTATAATAGACTAGTTATGCAAGCTTATGAACAAAGAGTCTATTTCTAGTTATGGAGCTAAGTTTATTTTTTTTCCATAAAGCAGCAAATCAGAAGTCTTTAGATCTTATTTATCTTTATTTCAGTCAAGCATATGAAAAAGCCTTTGGGAAATATAAAGAGATTGCAGTCTGGTTACTAGTCCACTGTAACTGATTGACTCACAGATGTGAGATAAATTGAAACATTTAACACCCCTCTCTCTCCCTCCAAATAGTTAACTTGCCCAGTGGTGAAATGTACACTGAAGGTATGCTTCCCAGGATGTGCCATAGAATATCTAAGCCTATGTCTACAACCATATCTATATATTTATATCTGTCTAAATCATTTAAGTTCATGTCCATGTCTATGTCTACCACTGGCTTAAAGGTAAACAGAAAGAATGCTTTTGAAATTTTTAGGTAACACCAAACTGGAATGGATAACAGAAATAGAATTCAAAGTGATATTAAAATATGAAATCATTGTTTTCATCAATTTATCCATCAAACACATGGTGGAACTCTCAGTTTGAAAGCCTATTATGTACTACTCACAGTTGTAAGCACGTGGATACAATGATTTAACAAAAGCCAGTCTTGGTCCTCAATATGCCGCCGCCCCAGCAATACAAATGGGAAAGTGATATAACGGGGAGAGAAAAGGTACCCTGGGAGCCCAGAGGATGAAGTGTCTGTCTCTGCCAGGAGTGGAGGAAAAGGAACTGTATTGCTAAGAAAGTTAATCTCAAACCAAGTGGTGTTAAGAAAGAACCAGGAAAAGAGAGCTGACATGAGGGAGGCTTACTTGGAAAAGGCCTAGTATTCAAAATTGAACACGGTCTCAAAAAATACCAATAATTTATTTTTCCTGAGTTTGTTAAAAAGTCTAATAATTTCGAAGTTCTTAATAAAAATACTGTGCCTGCGTTAAAGGAAGGAAGAAAGGGAAGCCCTTGCTTCACTTTTTGACCCTCCCTGACCCTAATTCTTCATAGAAAACAGTTAGGTGCAGCAACGTGATTATAACGTATTTTACACTTTCCAACAGAGAGAAAATCTCTCACAACTGAATGTACCTTTTCACCTTCCAAGCTCCATGAAAGGAGAGTTCAGTTGTTTTTTAATAAAAACTCATCTATAAAAAAATTTTCTATTAAACAGGTATTTTTAAAATGTCTAAACAATAAAACAAAAATATAAAATATGTGCTTTTGCTTTTACATCTTTTTTTCCCCTTTTCCCAAGCATCTTCCTTTTTGGTTTTATTTTTTGTGAACACAACCCTTATTAGGGGGGAAAAAGTGTTCCTTCCAAAAATAAACTAAGTTTATATATAAAATTTTGAAGTAAATAAGCCTCAGAATTGAAGGAAAATGCATTTTACATAATTATATTTTGCTTTTTACTAAGTTAAAAAAATTAAGTTTTAAATAACCAGGGAAGAAGATTAAAATTATAAAGAGACACATAAATCATAGTACCGGAATGATTACTTTGAAAAAAATCCAAGTGCAGACACACACACATACACTCCTCCCCTTCTAGAAACACACATTCGGTACTCAATAATCTGGTCACATCAGTTAACAGCAGGCTGCTTTTCAGGAAGACCTCACAAAGGTATGGCTATTCACATGGAAAGAATCTCCAAACTTATTCTTTTTAACTGTCTCATTTTTCTTTTAAAGCTTTCTGGTTTTCCTTTGAAAGCAGGGCATCCCAAGTTGCCATGGGAACATGATGGTTGACTGCAGTAGCAACAAGTAAATTCAGGATGGATTTATACTCTAGGTGAAATGGTGGGGATGTTGGGGGCTCTGTGGCAATTCAGCATATAGCAATCACTTATTTAGAAAGAACAATCTATTGTCTTGTAAATTAAATTGCTGAGTTAGTTCAAATGACCCTCTTTGGATACAAACAGTCTGTTTAAATAAACTTCACTTCATTTGTTTAACTGCAATTCATGTATATGACTAGGAAATGGAATCCAAAGCGTCAATATCTGCTAAATTTGTGTAAAACATAACAAAGCTAGAATCATATTAAGCCCAAGTAAATGGTTTTGGGTAAGTGAAGTATTTATAGAAATATCTAACATTTACTCTTAGGATTTTTTTTTTATTATTCCTTTGGATGAAAATCAACTCTAAAATAGATAAAAGCTATGCAGATAATTAAATAAGGGCAGCAAAGGAATGGAACAATTATTCTTAGGCCATCTATGAAGTATATTAAAGTTAGTCTCACTGAATGATACCATGTACAATGGCATAACTACAGTGTAGGCTACAAGAAACATTGTTAAATTTATAGTAGGCTTAAAATAAATTGGTAAAAAGACAAAGTCTCTGGAAAGAGACTTGTAACTGTGATTAGAGCTTACACTGACATACATTCTTATTTGTTTTGAAGATGCCAGTTTAAAGGAGCTGGGAGCTGGGATGAACCTCTCTGTTGGCTGGATGTAGAGCTGAATGAGGTTTTCTGTGGACTTAGCAGTTGGAGCAGAATGAGGCCAACTCATTAGTACACAGGTTTGAGGGAATTTTAGAGAAGTCTAAACTATAATTTATTTGCTTGAAGTGGAAAGATTAATGTAATGATGTCTTTTTTTGTGTGTTTTACGGTTGCTACAACCCGGAGAGTAGTTATCAACAGCTGTCTGACAGTTCCTAGGAAGCCTAGTTCTACTCATTCAGCCTATTCTGTATGAATACCCATACACTTGATATTAATTAAGAGCGTGTGCATAATATTTATATAGTGTCTTTCATATTTATGTATAAATGTCATTTATATGCTATACGTATATATGATCAAATAAATAATCAGAGAGCCACCATATATCCTGACACTTGGTGTCTGGTACTTTATTAGGTACCAGGGGTATAGAAGTTTACAGAATAAATGTGGATTCTAACTTCATTATAACCATTAATACAATTTACAGAGGAAGAGAGATATTAAACAAATGAGAATGATGAACATCATGAAAAGTAGAATAGGACCTTGGGGACATAAAGAAGGTTACTAAACCAAGCCAGGGACACCCAGAGAAATGGCATGCTTGTTGAGTCCTACTAGCTGAGTTAGCTGAGTTAAGGGGAGAGAGCGTCAGGCAGAGGAAAAGCAAACCTCAAGGCAAGAGAGGACATGGATTTTCAAAAGAAGTAAAAGAATTCTAGAATACCTGGAACCGAGAGAACAAGGGCAAGACAGGCAAGAGAGACCATGCAAGGTCATGGAGGCCATATTAAGGATCTGGAACTTTATCTAAGAGCAATGGGAAGTAAATGGAAGATTTTGGGAAAAGTACCATAGTCTTCGTGGGTATCATCTCATTAAACTCTCACAATAGCCCTGTGTGTATGTAACAGACACCATCCCCACTCTGCAGATGTGGACACTGAAAATTACCGAGATTAAAACAAATGCCCAGGGTCACACAGTAATGCCTAGGGAGAATCTGGACCCTGGTCTTTGATTTTAAGTCCAGTGCTCTTCCACAGGGAAATCATTGCCATCAGTTGGCAGAATGTTGTCATTAGCAGGATCCTCAAGGGAGAAACATCTCATGACATTTGATATCAGAGAGAAGAATATGGGTGATAGAAAGGGGAGCCTAGAGGCCTCCTAAGTTCCCCTAGTTTTCCTGTACTCCCTATCAGCACTTGAGGAGGTCCAGAAAAAGAGGCCTACTTGAGGAGGCAAATTCTCAACCTCAGCCTTTCCATTGATAAAATGGGGGTGGGGTGGGGTGGGGTGGGGTGGAGAAATAACTGGATGATCTCTAAGGCTTATTTTAGTTCTAAAACACAGCAATACTTGTAAGGGTCAGGTGACAGCCCATTGTGGCATCATGGACCTTAGGCAGCTGCTAGAAAACCAATGACCCTGGGAGCACTACTGCCTGGGAGTTGGGGCACAACTATTTCCACATCTGGGTAAGAGGCCAAGAGCAGAAGAAGCCAGGTAGAAGAGAGCTGCATAGTTAACAGAAAA
The DNA here is from genome assembly GCA_963574885.1 of Lepilemur ruficaudatus. NCBI lineage: Eukaryota > Metazoa > Chordata > Mammalia > Primates > Lepilemuridae > Lepilemur > Lepilemur ruficaudatus. The sequence continues at coordinate 50,488 of CAUYRT010013175.1, read as the reverse complement.
ATCTGGTACCATAATCAGGTACATCCAAAAGAATCTCAGATGAGTACAGATGTAACAGTTTTCTTAACTTCCAACTCCTGTCTCCTTACCTACCAGTTAAAGGGAAAAACTGTCTCTTGCACTAGAGCAGTAAGATGTTAGTCAGGACCCGTCTATTTCACTCCCCTTTCACTTGAGATTGACAACAACCTCCATACAATGGGAGATTAACTGCCCAGTGCCTCAGTTTTCCTCATAAATAAAGGGGGAATAATTAATACTTATTTAATTAACAATTTAATTAATTCATATTTGTGATGTCCTGTGGAGGACTCTGATTATGGAGGAAATGAACTTGAACAGAATGAATTAGAATTACCATTATGGTAATCTTTTTTAAGGTGTCCACAGGGTCTCAATTAACTGTATTATCTCACAGAATATAAAAGTAGAAAGCTGTTTTCCCTCTTATGCTTGGCTTGGGGTGATAGGTAGGAGGATTTCTACAAAACCAACCCAAACCAAAACAAAAACTCAAAGCACAGGCATCAAGTATATATTTGCTGTTCTTGACAGTTCTAGAGTCGTGATGTATGCCACCTGCAGGGTAAGGAAATAAACCTTAAAGGAAACAAGAAGTTACAGCGTACTTTTTCTTTCATTTCCCTCTCCTGTTAGCTGTATCCCATTCCACTGATATATATTTAATATGAATACCTCTTCAGGATTTTCTAAGAAAAAAAATGAGAGAAGTAACATTTTTTTCAACAAAGCTCGGTACAGTTGTTATAATACAATATAGACTCTAGACTCTTACAGCTTGGGTTCAGCTTGTGGCTCTGCTTTCCCCCGGTTGTGTGACCTTAGGCAGGTTAATTCACCCCTGTGTGCCTCAGCTTTCTGAACAATAAAAAGGAAATCATAATAGATTTACCCGACAGGGTTGTCCTTAGGACTCAAGGAACTAAAACATGCAAAGGACTTAGAGCGAGATCTAGCACATAGTAAAACCTCAATAAATATTAGCTACCATTATCATTATCATTATCATTCTTCTTTCATTCCTTCCACATTTCTATCCCCTGCTCTGCTTTCTATTACCATCAATATCTCTTAACTGCCCAAAAGAGGACTAGAGTTGGGGGTGAGGAGAGAACACTTTGCTGTCTTAAGATTTGTATCTCTTAATTATAGTTCTTACATTAGTTGTAAAAATTGTTGACACTTTTACAGGAATTAGAGGCAAAATGACAGAACAGCCCACCTGTGCATGTGCCTGCATGCACACACCCACCCAGTGGAGTAAAAATAAAAGCTAATGGGGCTAGACGAGAAAAGAGCAAGACATTATCCTCAAATATCATTTAGGGAATTGAAGAATAATACAGTTTAATAATAATATTTTACACGAACAGATTTCTCCTCTTTTGAGAAGAGCTTAATGTGCTTAATTTGGTTTTCATTTATATTAATCATTTCTTATCACTATTAAAGCACTTATCACATTGTATTGCAATTTATCTATTTATACGTCTATCTCCTCTACTAGACCACGAAATCCTTGAAGACAGCGGCTCAATATTATTCATCTTTCTGGTCTCAGGTCTAATACAATGCTTCAGAAAACAATGGGTACTCAATTCGTATTTGGTAAATAAACAAATAACAAGTGAATGCACTCTATCATACTGTTTGCTTAATTAATTTCCATTATAGATAGCTCCAGTTATATATGCATTGCGCAGATCTATACAGTAAAGAAAAATTTACACCTAAATTCAAGCAGTAAAATTTACAGTATCCTACAAAAGAGTGATTTTTAAAAAGAATTAGATCACAGATTGTTTAAACAGTCAACTTCTTGGTAGTCTAAATTTTGGACTTGGCTGTCCAGAGTTTTTGTGGAAATTGGCCAGGTCATTCAGAGATACTATCCCTTCCTCTTGGTTAACCATGAAGATCCGGTTAATCCATCCATATGAATCCCAAGACAGAAGAATCTACTTCCTTGCCTAGTTTACACTGCAGGTCCTGACCGACTTCTCCAGGCTAATTAGAACTTTCACATAAGCCCCACTCTTTTGGTTTTCCTCAACAGCTGAGCCAGCGCAAATGGTTGCAATAGGAATTTTGCTCCTGCTCTCTCTCACTCTAAAGGCATGCCCTATTTGCAGTTCTATCTCTGCTGGGTCAGTCTCACCCTCTCCCTAACAGGGACCCTGGTCCTAGGAAAGTATTAATTAAGTACCAGTCTCAGAAGTGGTGGTTTAGTAACAAGGTCAATTTGAACCTGGTTTTCTTGCTCTTGGTGTAGATTTTCTGCCTGTGTTTTGATGTTCTTCTACTTAAGACCTTTGAAGTCTGTTTTTTGCCTTTTGCCTAGCATCTCAAGGTCTCCAACCCTGTCCTGTGTCTCTGATCTCTGATTTTCCAGAGAACAGCCCAGCTTCTCTTTGCTTTAAGTTTGGACTTACAGATCAGATTATAAGATCACACAATGGTTATACTGGATAAAAATTTAAGAGACAAACAGATGAGGAACATAAAGACTAAAAAGTACATCAACCTACCCTAGGGTAATATAGAGGTTCAGTGTCAGTGCTAGAGCAAGAGCTAAGCTCCCCTGTCTCCAGGTCCAGTTCTTTCTTGTTATACCGTGAAGATCTCATTGACCCGTCCATATGAATCCCAAGACAGAAGATTCTACTTCCTCACCTGGCTTACACTGCAGGTCCTGACCAACTCCTTACCATGATTCCACCAGGCTAATTAGAACTTTCACATAGCCCCACTCTTGGTTTTCCTCAACAGCTGAGACTGCTCTTTTTTGTCTTTTCTAGCTACTCTCTTGAAAATGTGGCACTGAGACAACGCATGTGGTTACTGCCCGAGGTGTTAAGACACTATGGAGTCTCCCCAGGCTTCAGGTGAAAGGCCAGACAATGCATAACCAATAGGTGCAATCTTTCAATAAATGTTTGCATGCAGACCAGGGACCAAGCTCTGACTTAATGTATCTAAAGAAATTTCCCCTGGGAACTTGTATCCTCTTATCTCTGATCAGAAAATCTCCCTGATTTTCTATATTTACTTGAATGAGTTGCCTAGTTTGAAACTTTAATATTCCAAATCTCAACTTCTGTCATTTATGTAATTGCTTCTTTCTTTATTTTGAGCTACTATAGCTGTATTTTTCAAACCATGTATTATAACATATTAGTAGATTATAAAGTCAATTAATGAGTTTCAATCATTAAAAAAATTAAATAGAAAAGAAGAAGAAAATGAATACATCTTGTATAGAAGGGTAAACATTGCTTTGTGAAACTTTCAAAAATATATATGTATATCACATATATGTATGTATGTATGTATCTGCCTACTAAGTAGAATGTATTTTTTATAGTAGGTCATGATCAAAGTAACTTGAAAGCCACCGACCTAAAATGTATTTATTTTACTTCTAATGAGAAGCTATAATGTTGGGAGGCTATATTTCTTAGAAATTGTTCAGTGATTTTCATCTTCAACCGTTAAAAAATCAAGTATATTTTCAGAAACAAGAGGAATAAAGCAGGGCTCACAATAACTGCTTGCTTTAGCTCTAGGTTGCACAGAAAGTGTGCAATCAAATTTCTAATGCTATTCCAGTGAGCTGAAAGCCAAATCAATTTTTAAAGATATGATTTATATGCAACTTTTCAGAATACTAGGTACTATATAAAAGAAGGTGCATTCTCCCGCCTGCCTCAGTTAACACCTGCAGGTCAGTCAATTCCCAGCTCTCTGTGGTGCTTTTCTTCTTTGCATATTGTTTGGCTACTCTTTTATACATTAAAATCTTAACATATTTGACTAGTATCTCTGGAGCATATAATGACTATGGATGTGTGCTTGAGATACTCTTATCTACTTTGAGGAAGGTGGGAGCAAAAGAGATGAAGAGAAGAATCATTGTGTAAACCCTTTATGTGTCTGAGAAGCGAATCAGTAAAGAAGAGAAAAGAGTAAAGAATGTTCCTAGATGGAGGATTTTAAAACTGAAAAGCAAAGTATCTTCCAGTCATCTGGAGTATACAGTTTTTGATGTTTCATTTTCTCCTATTTAAAGGAAACATAGACATGCAAACTATATAGATAAAAACAATGAACAGAAATGACCTCTTTGGAAGATTAGAAATCAAAAAAAATGCAGACATAATTAAAGGTATGAGAAAAGGAGACGGTTGTAAATCCAGTTGTTTCCATCACATTCAAGTATGATTTACAAACTATTATAGCTGCTTCTGGCACCAAACCAAGACAGCTTTGGCCTTGGAAAACATTTTCCCCCCTTTCTCCCTGTTTTATTATGTTTGTTTGTTTTAAATTTGAGTGAAAAATTTCTTTTTCACTGGTTGTTAAAACGCAACTTCATGAACCAGAAAATTGATGACCCCCAGTTAGCTGTCGAAGCACACACACCCCCAGATGGGTGGCTCCTCAAAATGTCCCTTAACCCAGTTCTCTCCCACTCTCAAGAGCTGAGCTGATTCTCAAACTAAGAAGGGGGAATCACTGTGTTAATTTCCTGCCGAGAACAGTAGGGCAAGTATCACAGAATTTAGAGAGGTAAAATACCTTAGATATAACTTCTTTGTTTGGTCAATAGGGACTTAGGAAAATGAAAGGACCTCTTCAAATTTATACACATATTGATAACAAAACCAACTCTACTCACTGCTAGCCCACTTCTATGAACCGCTACCACCCCGGATTTGTTCAGATGAATTCTCTAACTGTGAAAGTGCCCCTAATAATTTTAAAAAGAAAGAACATCTTTTGAGTGAACCAAAACCCAAGATCATATTCTCTGTAATTATTAAAACTTTATACAGTTTACAAAGAAGACATTCACTTTAAGTCCAGCCAAGCCCAAAGCTAAGACCGTTAAGTTAGTCACTTTGGCCAGTGATGTTAATTCCTTTGCTCAAGGCATAAAGAAATGAGTGATAGAGTTTGGGACTCCAGTATATTTGATTCCAAAGGCTGTTTTCTAACCTCTGTGCTGTTCTGCCAAGGTGACATCAGCAGCAGCAGAACGGAGAAATAAAGAGTACATGCAGACATAACCCATCTCCTCACACTAATGTCTCATAATGTTCTAGAGTAAGACGTGGTTGGCCAATGAGTGATAGTAGCTTCATGAACTAAAGTTCATCAAAAGAGATTTTCATTAGGGTTTCACATGCCAGAGTTGATGTGTCAGAGTTGTGTACTTCAGGCAACCCTCGAGTTGTGTAGCTGTTGGAAATGTGTTCGATTTTTTTGAATGAGACTCCATGGCATTTATTACAGCCAAAATCTCAAAACAAATTCAATGGGTCAGCTATAGTTGCAAACCAACGCACAATTTAGGGAGTGCCTCCATGATTACAAATGACGCCTTTCCTCTCCCTCACTCATCTGAACGAGAGAAAAGGAGCTTTGTCATAAAATTCTCCTGTGCTTCTTCATCTCCAAAAGTTTCCTTAAATCCTGATAGCAAATTTTTCTACAAATGACTTCATTTTAAAACAATGCCTATTTATTCCTATTATCCTACTGTTTTTTCTTTTTTAAAAAAAACCAAAACATAGCGAAATAGACACAATTGGAAGATAATAAAATAAACTTCACAGTGAGATAGTGTTGCCTTTCATTGCTCTTATTAGGACAATTTCTCTTACCAAAGTGACTGTTTCTTGGCCACAGAACAGGGGCCCATTCTTGCAGCTAACAGGCTGTGTTGTCAATTATTATTTCTGGCCCTTCTAGTGCCTGTCTTCAAGTCAGTGAGATGAAAGTGTTCCACTTAAACAAATATCAGAGTGGTGCCATCACCATGGCAACCAGAAACAAGAGCTCTTTAAGATGAAAAAAAAGTGAATGGGGAAGGAAAGGTGTTATTATTTATTTTGCATTAAATAAAATATATGCAAGTTTAATAGTTGAAAATAGCCTAGAATATTAAAAAGAGATAATAGAATAGCCTCCCTCAACCCCACCCACATACTTTACCTGTTTTCCATTATTGTGAGCAAAATCATAATCATCCAGTGGAAAAATTCAGCTTTCTTTCGTGAGGATTACCAAATGACACCAATTATTTCAAGCCATTTACTAGCAAAAGACTTATAGAATTCATTTGGAAAATAAATGCACATGTGCCCTACATATTTAGAAAGGAGAAATTGATAATAAGAACATAAGACTTTCAGCCAAGTTCCTAAAAATTCAGTCCTCGGACATGGATCTCACTAACCTTGTTTTGAGACTGGAGAAAGGAATTTAAATTTGCCCAGTGAAGTTGTCTTTGAGAGCATATTTTAGATGTGAGTAGGCATTCAGCCTGAACATCTAAGTGGCTAGATTTCAACTCCTTTAAACTTGTTTTCAATCCAATCCAAGTTACATATTTGTACATTTCATATGCTTGCATCTTCCATTTTTTTCCTCCTTCAAAATCAGTATAAAACAATATATCATAAAGACCAGTTGTATTTCTAAGACACCTGTATACTTAAATATATTTAGTAGTCTTGCTGGTACAGCTTTGGAAATCTTAAGGCTGAAAGTATTTTATTTAGTCAGGTAATACAGATACTTAGAAAAAAGCTCATACTTTATATTGTTCTGAGTGTCATTGTTTTTATTGTCCTGGAGAAATTAAAGGTAAAACTAAAATCACTAGGGAGAAAATTATTGACTTTTGTTTTTCTTCTAAAATAGAGTTGTGCAACCACCTCTGTGTGAGAGAGACAAGGACCCCGCTGTCTTAGTGACAGAAGAGGGGGTAAGAAATGAGGGAATCGTTTCCTCTCATTTGTTCTTTAGGATTCTATACATACTGTTTTCTGGTGCCATGAAAATTTCTAAATAAGAGAGTCTGAGACAGACTTCACAGAAATCGTCTCCACCTGCTGATTTGAGGAGCAGAATAGGCTTGGCCTGAAACAAAGACAGAAAAGAAATTGGCTGATGATTCAATACTCCCCATGTTTTATTTTGTCTGCATGAAGAAGCCTTGCTATTTTAAAATTAAGTTTTCAGTTTAAACACACCTCACCAAAAAGTGTGAAGTGCATTCCTATAATGACCTTAACTAGGTAATTTGGCACCTTCTACAGAATCTTTAGTCCTGTAAGCACTGCCTAGGAAGGAAATGTAAGTAGAAGAAAAACCAAGAAATGCCAGTAAATTCTTTCCTGGTCAGAATTAGGCCCAGGGACCTTGCAGTCATAAAAACTCTTGGCCTTTCAGCCTGTGGTAGCAGCTTTGGACTTGCTCTCATAAAATGGCACAAGGAAAGAGCTGATGAGTGTTGTTGATACTAGGAAAAAAGCAATAAATGAGAAATTAAAAAACTCAGCTTCTCATTTTTAATTCTTCCTGCTTTTCTCTGTGAATGGGGGAGAGGAATATCTTTCAAGGCAAAGAGAATGTGGGGCTGGTTGTCAAGAATTTGAGAGATCACTTATATTGGATTTCTTATCACTTTTTTTTAAGAATAAAAATACATGAGGTATCAGTTCTAGAAAATTAATCTAAAAAGGGTCCTGGGGCAAAAAATTTTGGAAAATGCTAGATGACCCAAAATTAAACAGAGCTCTTTTCTGCAGGAGTTCTCAGAGCCTTTAATAAGGTAATTATGCTGCAACTTTCCAGAAGAGAATTAAATACGCCATTTTTCCCAACCATGTTTGTCTACATATCTTTTTTTAAATTAAAGATCTTGAAAGACCATGTCTCTAAGAACACAAGTAGAGAAGGCTGTTACCATCCAAAAGTTTTACCTTATCAAGAAGGAAACTGAGGCCTAGAAAGCTTAAATGATTTGTCCAAGATCCCACAGTAATCAAATGACAAAGATATGACCACAGCCCCACTCTCCTGAACCCCAGTTAGGGAATTCTGTCTGCTACACTATGCTATCCTTTGAAACTTTGCTGGGTTATACCTTCCATAACTATAAAATGGAAAAAAATCGATTTTTAAAAATTTCTTGGCAAGGATATTATGAGAACCAAATAAGAAAAAGTATGTGAAAATTTCCCAAAAATTAGTTAGCCTAGTACAAATACATAGTGTTAAAATTGGTGGCTGTTACTGTAGAAAACTATCTAGTTATAAATCACTTATTCTGGAAGCTACACACAACCTTTGTGATGAGTTGTAGTATGTGTCACACTGCATGATTTATACTGAAAAAGAGGCCACTAGAGCACGAGGGAGTCCGTGAATAAACATCAGGGTGCCCAGGGGCCTTTTCAAATTCTGTTTTTAATTCTTTGGTCATATACGTATTTCCTAGATTGTGAGGGACCCTGTGATTTTTGTTTTCGTTTTTATGGAAATTGTAACTAAATAGAACCCAAGGCTGAGAACAAAAGGTTCTAAGCACCCCAATTCTGAGTCTAGCCATTTCTGGAAAAACTTGCTGAGAGGTTCTGTTTCAGCTGAGCCAGCATGACCACCCCTTCTTCTCTTCATGGTAAAAATGTCTAATGCTAAACAGAAACCTACCCTGTGATCTATTCACTCTTCTATGTATTTATTTACCCAAGAGAAGAAAAGCAGGGGATATGTCCCCACAAATACTTCTACATGAATGTGCATAGCAACTTTATTTGTAATAGCACCAAACTGAATGTTGGTGCTAAATGTCCATCAGTAAATGAACAGATCAGCAACACGCGGTATACTCATACAATAGAATAGTACTCAGCAATAAAAAGGAATGGACTCTTGATACATTCAATAACAGGGATAAATTTCAAAGTAATTATACTGAGTGAAAGAAACCAGACCAAAAAAAAAAAAAAACTATGTGCTGTATAATTTCATTTATATAAAATTCTAGAAAGTTCAGATTAATCTGTAGTGACACAAAACAGTTCAGTGGTTGTCTGGAGACAGGAGGAGGCAGACAGGGGCAGGAGGGAGACATTACAAAGAGGCATACAAAAACATCTGGGGATGATGATGTTAATTAACTTGATTGAGCTATAGTTTCACAAGTGTGTATACATGTCAAAACTAATCAAATTATACACTTTAAATATATGCAGTTTGTTATATGTCAATTATGCTTCAATGAAACTGTTAGAAAAAGCAAAAAGTCTAAAAGGACTAAGCTTCCTTTGCTAAAACCGGGAAGCCCATTGAGGAAAAGAGTAACGCATTTTTTGAATTACAAACTTTAAACAGTCTCCCTCTTCCCCATGACAGACTGCCCACATGATTTCCAGTGATAATACACAGTTGTGCCTTTCACAAAATCCTCAGAGCCATGAGAACCTCTCTTTTTCTCCCCTATTCTAGAGGACACAGTGTCTATAGAAAAGAATTGTTGATTCTCTCTTTCTAAATGGTATCTCTATGAATCACTACAGCGTGTGTACAAAGGCAGCTCTCTTAGCAATTAGTTCTCTGGTGTGCACCCAGCTTTAACCTCGCTTCATGTGAAATTTCATTGTTGCTCAAATGCTTTATAGCTGCTTTGTCCAAGAACGGTTTTTCCAGTAGCATCCAAACATAAAAGAGCTTCTAGTGCTCAAAGGACTGACTCAGAGATATGTTTTCTTGTTAATTGACATAGTTACTGAGCATCATCGGATTTTAGAAATTCTGTTGAAAGTGCGTGTTCCACATTTATATGGTGTTCTCAGTGTGACAGCACTAACAAGACAAATTTTGCATTTGTAAACTCAGAAAATATTTGTATTCAGATTATATTCATATTATTTGTGGTGTGTTTTTAAATAAAATGAATCTTTTTAATAAAAGAAATTTTAGATGAATGCAAAAAGATACATTTTATTATTGTTCATATTCTGCTAGACAGGATAGACCAAAGCACATCTGAAGAGAAATGTTAACTCTCACAAGACCTATTAAAAATGGTTTAGGAAAAAACAGCGAAGTTCAGAAAGCCAATGAAAGCGGAAAGAGCAATGGATCAGGTGCCTGAGCAGCTGAATTTGAGTCTTAGCTTTGCCATTAATTAACTGGGAGGCTTTGGGCAAATTAGTCATCATCTTTGGGACACAGATTCCTCATTTGTTGAATAAAAGGTTATAATAAATGTTCCGATTTTTTTTCTAGCTCTCCACTAAGGGTTAATACCTTCCTCATGGCATAAAATGGGACAGGGAGAAAAGTCACACTGTCCTTAATTTTAGGTTGCTTTTACTTATATCACTGTATAAAACTGTGAGTTCTCTTCTCGTATTATATATAGCAACAAAAAGTGTCCTTTCTCACTTATATTTCTAGTGTAAGATACTCACGCCATGTGGTACTGTGTAATAGAAGCAATGTATACAAATGTTTCTTTATATATTTATTAAACATAAATGCCTTGTTACAAATGCTCTGGCAATATCAAATATAGAGCCTAATTCTGTGCATTAACTGTAGCTGAGGTAATTCAGGACAACTATTTGCACTGCACTGACAGAATGGAGTTTACAACAGGAATAGTAAAATAAACATGAAGATCTCTATTAAACAACAGCTCAGCTGACACTTTAATTAGATAATTTCAGGTTTGAAATAACCCATCATCTTGCAATTTGGGAACACTGGATGACAATTCAATGCCTGGAGCTTAGAATTAAAATTTTCTGTTTAATATGTGTATGTACTACACAGAATCTAAAAGATTTATACAGTCTACTCTGTTTTTATTTCTGTAAATATTAAATAATAAAACTTTAAAATTGTTCTGGTCTGTATTATTTAGTCATTGGCCATTAGTGTTATGGATATAATTTATTTTTTCAGTGAAATTGTGAAAACTTTTTTTCTGAGTATAATGACTGATGTGAAACTAGAGAAAATGCTAAAAAAGTGATTGTAGATCATTCTTAAATGATACCTAGGAAATATTCATCCCAGTGGTTTTGTGACAGTCAGGCATACAGAATGTTATAAAAGAATTTTAGTGGGCCCTATCACAAATGACCATTTCCTCCTAAGAATCTTTAAGACATGAGTTATCAGGCTCTTTAGAATCTTTCCTTCCTTCCTTCCTTCCTTCCTTCCTTCCTTCCTTCCTTCCTTCCTTCCTTCCTTCCTTCCTTCCTTCCTTCCTTCCTTTCCTCTCTCTCTCCCTTCCTTACTTTTTTCACTTCTTTCTTTTATATTGTTATCATTGCTAAATCTTTAAAACTTCCAATTTTACATGGTCATTTTTCAGAACTTCGCATATAAGAATCTGCTGTACTGAGGAATTTGAAATAATGCCCAAATTTCCCCGCAGGTGGTCTGTGCTCTCCTGCTGCCCCTTGGTTTCTTCTTGGCATTGTTCCAGATTGAGACTTTGCAGGGCCTTGGAAAACTCTGCTTTTTGTTTGTTGTTCAAACAGACCCTTTTTAATAACAACACATGTAAAAGAAGACATTGGAATTTAATTTATTCTCATGTAATGAGGCTGCCAAGAAAAGATCAAGGTAAAAGCCAAACTTCTTTTTAAAACAAAACAAAACAGAGCCTGTAAGACCCTAGCTTGCTCTCAGTCTCCTGCAGTCCCCTCTCTCTGACAGGCAACTCATACTCCATCCATCCTTCACCACTCACAGATCCATCAAATGCCTCTTGCCTTTGTGCCTGTGCACGCGCATGTCTACTGTTTGAAATTCCATTCTCCCCTCTTTTTCTCCTTTTCCAGGTAGTTCTAACTTATCTCTAAGGCTTAATTCAGGACTTCACCTCTGGAAGTTGCCCCACAACTCACCACCAGCTCCAGCCAGGAAAGGATGTGTGTGTCATGCTCTGTGTTCCCATCTTGTGCATATGAAAATCGTAGCTCTTGCCTCTCTGAATTACTGTTATCTCTGTGAACATCTACATCTCCCAAACAGACAGGAATCTCCTTTAGATCTGGCATTGTATGTTCACTTTCTCATCTCCAAAGCTAGCCACATACCCTTAGCAGCTACCCAGTAGGTTTTGGATGAATACATGATTCACCTAATGAATTTAGAGTTTTAATCTGGAGAAGAAAACTCTAATAGGCACATGAGAGAGTCAAAGATATTCTTAAGCAAAAGATTAACTATTACTGCTCAGTAAACAGCATGTCATGTTTCAAGTTATTCTCATGTATGATGTCATGTAATCCTGGCAAAATCCTGGCAAAGATATAATATGGTGGTGCTATTCCTATCCTGACTTTGCACATGAAAATCTGAGGCAGGAGAAGTTAGCAAATCTGCATAACCTAGGGCAGAAAGGGGTGGGATCTTTCAAACTAGACAGTCTGACTCCAGACTGCTAGCACAGAGCCTACCTAGACAGCTACTGGAAAGAAGGATGCAATTATCTCCAGTGTCTGAGCACAAAGCAGGCATAGATTATGAACTCAATAGTTGTCTCTATCATAATTTTTTCTGATAAAAAAATCTGGAACCCTGTTAAATGGCAATGGCTTTTGTCTCAACAGAAAAAAAAAACAAGTTTTAAACAATTAAAGCTACCCAACAAACAACAGGTCGATTTCATTCAGGGTAGGTGTGAAGCCATTCATTTGTAAAAATGTTTAAGCAGAGTCTGAGCTAGCATTTAGCGGGAGGTTGTAGAACTGGAATTCATGCACAGGAGAAGGAGTGAGCACTGGCGAACTGTCAGCATCGGTGCAGGACAGTTATGCTCTGAGAGCCAGGCATATACTGTGATGGAGTGACTACAGTATAAAATTTGTTCAAATGAGGTCACTGAACTTTTTCCAAGAACCAAGACACCATTTAGGCCCAAATCAAGAATTTTCTAAGAGTAAACGTGAACATGAAATACTGTGGAAGCACATGGAAAAAAATATTGGAGACTTACATCTGCCACTCACTACTCAAGTGACCTCGGCTGTATCATTTAATCTTTCTGTGCCTCGGTTTCTTTAGCTATAGGTTAGGGGTTAATAATAGCTCCCCTACTTTTAATATGTGGGTATCAAACAAGATATTTCAAAGTGATAAAGTGTGGTATAAGTATAAAGTATCATTAAGGAGATCTGAAAGATATGTAAAGTTATGAGGAAACCATCAAATTATGTCAGGTCTCTATACACTTATTCTGCCTATAACTATTATCAGCTCTGGGACACCCTTAAATTTTTCCACTATGATTCACATATCTTTAAAATTGTAAAAATTGTCCCACTCATACAATCTGATTATATTACTTTATCTCTTATGAGCTAGTACCTCCTCCTGGATGACATTTTCTACATCTCAGCACTTATACGAAAAGCAGAGTTCATATGCAGCCTTTGATTATCGAAAATTCTTAAGTAGCTGAGGTCAGAGACACATTAGGAATTTTAAGGGTGGTAATGTGAGAATTATTCTCTTTCTCCCTCCTACGGACTCATATCTGCTCAGTACAATGCCAGCCAAGCATGTGCAGCAACAGCGTTTGTTTTGGTGATGATAATGGCAGGAACATTTGTAGGTGCAGCTTTGGACTGAGGTTTTCATCTCAGTAACAGACAACCCTGGTCACGGGAGAAAAATTTCAATCTTGAAGTTACAGAGCTGCTTTTGGTAATAAGTGTGTTTTACACACTAATCAGAAAAATTGTTAAGTAACCTTAGCAGGAACTAAAGAGCAAGGCAGCACTCAGAATAAATTGGAAAGGATAGGGAAAAACTAAAGGAACAAAAAAAAAGAATAATGGGAAGGAGCAAAATGAGAAGATCGGAAAGCTCAAGGAAAGAAAAGACAAAAGATTTATGAGTAAAAGGAGAAAAAAGACTCCACAAAGAGTCGAAGGAAAGAACAAGTCTCCAGTACCTGTTTTGCTGGACAGTTGAAGGGGTTCCCTGAATGCTACTGCTCTCCCAATTTCCAAAGATGGATTAGCAAATTAATATAAGCTGAGCATAAATTTGCTGACTCTGGTGGCGTGGAGTCACCTTGGACCTCATCAGCATTGCTAAACATCGCCCGTAACCTTTCCATTATCACTGAGGGGCTGCTCAGCACCAGGCCCAACTGCTCCAATAATTTCAATTACTTTCCCTGACAAATTTTATGTTTCATGTATTTTAGTGGCCTGATAATTATGATTTCTCTCATTTCTCGCTATCGAGTTTAATGGGTTCCAGCATGAGTGTGCAGTTTTAGAAATGAAGTTCCACTTGAATTCACAAGTTATTATCTACTTTCATTAATGGAATTGGAAAGGAGAGAGTGGAAAAGAGATAAAGAATGAGAAAGAAGAAAGAGATGAGTGAGCAGGAGGAGGGAAGAAAAAAGAAAAAACAAAAGGCTAGGATTGAAGAATAAAAATCAACCAAATCGGGGGTTGGGGGGTTGGGGGGCAGGGGGAAGCCAGGCTAAGTGTAAATAGAAAGTAGAAAAGAAAGTGTGTGGACAATTTTTTAAAAAATACAAATAGCATTAAATAGATTATTTCCATTACTAGACACATGAGTGATGAAAAAGCATAGCGTGTTGGAAATTCCCAGGCTATGCAGCTAGATCATAACAAGTATGAAGAACCTGGTTCCTCTACTCATTAGCTACGTGATCATAGGCATGTTACATGACTTCACTGAGATTCATCTGTTTTCTCTTTATGTGAATGATAATATTGACTCAATAGAACTTATTTCCTTTTCTTTCTCAATTCTTTTTCCATGCATGTGGGGGTGTGTGTGTATGCCTGTGTGTGTGTGAATAAATTTTTAGGAAATGACAATTATCTACAAGAAATTGTGCTGAACCAGGGAAATTAGCTCTCTTGGATATTGCAGAGCTGGAGGCAGAGATGTATGTATACCTCAGTTTGTCTGGGCATTGATTCAATTTTCCTCCCACATGAGGTTATGACTTTACTCCCACAGTCTGACATAAGAAATGGGAGTGTGCAATTCTGAAGGCACTCCTAGGAATGGAAGCTCTAGTAAAAAAAAAAAAAGAAAAAAAAGAAAAGAAAAGAAAAGAAAAGATTATTTGCATCCGTTCTACCTGATTATCATGGAAAGCCCAAAGAGGAAAAAATTCTGATGCAGTCAGACATCAAGGAGCTCAGATCCATCAAAACCTTGTGAAGCCAGTGTCACCAGCAGCTTTGTATCATCTGTTATGGTGCAGATATGTCGTGACAAGCTCCAATTTTTCCTGCTCTGTAATTTTTGGCCTAAACATTTGTAATTTAACTTGACCTTACAGTGGGGATTATGCATGTCATCTCTTCCAACCAACTTTTAATCTATCTAAAAAGATGTAGCTGAAAAAGTAGGACATAAAAAGATAAAGAAGAAATAACTCTTGCCTTCAAGAAGTTGACAGTCTAATAGGGATATAAAACAAATGAACAAATAAGTATAATAGAAAATCGATGTGATAAATGTTGTAAGAATGGCACATAGCATCTGACTGGTTTAAGGAAGAGAAATGTTATATCTATTTTGAAAAATTTTCTTTTCATAATGTCCAAGTCAAAAAAATGAATCTCCAGTTTTACAATTTCAGGCATCAATGAGCTACTTGGGAAAATAAAAGGAAGATTACAGAGTTCTTCCTTGTATCTCTGAAAATACATCACATACATGGCAACAACTGAGCCCTGTACTGCAGGCACTTAAGATGATAAAATGATAAAGATTTACAAAGAAGAAATACTCAAAGACACATTGGAATTAAAATTTTAAAAGGTGACAAAAAGCAGCACTGTACAAAGTAATAATAATAATAACAATAAATGGAGATTGTTGAACTGATGCATCATTTAAAATGCCTTTCCCTATATTGTGCAGCTGAAAAAGGTTGTCAGTGTTCTTGAATGGTCCTACTGGGGACCACTGAACAATGGCTCATCTTCAGTTTAGTTCAAATGAAGCCAACTGATTAATGTCTACTGACAGTAAATAACTTATGGATCAGAAAATGCGCTCCTTGCTCACTAAGTCCCTTTCTACAAAGGCACCCAAAGACATTTCTTAAGATCATATATACTTTTCTGTGAATACATTAGGGCAAACTATTTTCTTGAAGGAATTCAATCAGTTTATTAATTGATTGACCCAATCAACTTTTAAAAATATTTGTTAGATTTAGGGGTACAAGTGGTTTTGGTTACATACATGAATTACATAGTTACGATGTCTGAGTTTTTAGTGTACTTGCCACTAGAATAGTGTACATTGCACTAGAGAGGTAGTTTTTCTGCCTTCACCACCCCCTTCTGAGTCTCCAATAACCAATGTACCTCTCTGCATGTTCCTGAGTACACATAGCTTAGCTCCTACTTATCAGGGAGAAAATAGGTATTTGGTTTTCCATTCCTGCATTACTTTACTTAGGATAATGGCCTCCAGTTCCATTCAAGTTGCTGCAAAAGACATTATTTTATTATTTTTTATGGCTGAGTAGTATTCCATAGCATATATATAGCATATTTTCTTTATCCACACATCACCAACCAACTTTTATAAAAGACCTCTTTAGCCTTTGTATCTTATTTATTTAGTAAACATTTGGGGGGGTATCAGTGTAATTTTGTTCCATGCATAGATTGCATAGTTAGCCCTTGTATTTTAATGATGCATTCTCCTCTAGAGGTAGAAGAAAATCAGTAGTGTTCTAATTTTGAGGCATTAATGCTAGTGGGTTTTTTTGTTTTTGTTTGTTTGTTTGATTTTTAGCAACAAACTAGGGGTTATAGAGTTGGGTTAGAAGGAAGAATGAATAGGAAGCCACCTCAATTGGTGCTGAGTTAAACTCTGTGTTTGAAAGGGAAATTGCCTTCAATTGTCATCCTATCAGCCTTGGATTTCAGAAAAAGCACATCTATTCAAAGACTGGGTACATATCTATCCTACCCCAGGCATTTTGAGCGGTACAGAGAATACAAGGACAAGTGAGAAGTTCTTGCTCTTGAAGCCCCCGTGCTCTATTTGAAGAGACAAACACACACTCAAATAATTACAGCCCCTGTAAGACAGGTATGAGCCAAGTGCTATGGCAGCTGGTAGGGGAGTGACCGCTACATGGGTGGAAGGAGAGCAAGTGACAACTTTATGAATAGGTTATATTTCAACTTGGCCTTGAGGAATTCCAGTAACTCACCCTATAAAGAGAAAGCAAAGAATCTCAAATGTAAAGAAGGTTCTACACAGCTGCTGTTCTCAAGGTTCATAAATATTCAGGCAGGTAATGTTTGTCTTACAACCTACTTACTGACTGTCCCCAAGTTACTATTTGACTGAGGCAATATTAGTGGCCCACAAAAGGCTTTGACAGTAGTTAAAAAAAATTCAAACCAGTGCCAGCTCTAGGGACTCTCATGGTTGAGACCCTGTTGAAGTTGGCTTCTCTGGGTCACAAGTCTGCTTTATCCCAGCAGAATCACATTCAGGATCAAATTGAGAAATTTGACATTATTGACCTTCTAGTCTCATTATCTTTTACAATGGCCTGCTTTGCCTCAGTTAATCATGACAAGGAAGTATTTAAATGTTAGATCACACAGGATGAACAGAAAGGACCTAAGGGAACCCAAACTTCCCATGCTCAGAAATCACCCGTCCATTGCAGCTCCCCATGGAGGCCATCTCCCAAAACCCAATTAGCACCCATGAATCCAGAATCTCAGAGGCAAGTCTAAGGTTTTACTGACCCATTTGAGCCATTTAAGAGTCCTTTCTTAGTTTCTATCATGTCTACTGTCTTCATCCAAAGGTCAGCTATAATAACAATACATATAGGAATCTTGAAAGGTAGAATATTTTATTTAAAGTCAAAGAATCCATAGCCTACTAAAATGACTCATAACACACTTTGAAGAATAAAATCTTCCCAGAAAATTAATGAAAATTTTCTTTCCCACTACTCTGCAGAAGTTACTCTGTGTTTATTGACCTATAGCCATATTAATTTTGGTGAAGCTCAAGCTATTCATCTCACTAAGTATGAAGAATGTGAAGGATGTCTATTCAGCTAGAAGCTTTTGTCTTTTGTTTTTTGTTAAGATCAAGACCAGTGGCCTTCTATCATTAAATATAATCTTGGAAATAAAATATGAGCTAAAAGTGATCTTTTAACCTTTAGAATATCTTTAATTTGTTTTATATCTTAGTATCATGCTCAATTTTTATTGATATTTTAATAAGCATCTGTTGAAAGCAAGACTAACAATAAAAGGTTAATGGAAATGGGAAAGATGGAGTTGAAGCACAGTAGGGATAGAGGATGTTTTATAAAAGGTTGGTGGGATTTACAAGTCCCCAGTATCTGCCCCCGCCCCTGGTCCTAGTTTTAGAAGTCCCAGGGTATTAATTAGCAGTATGATTTGTCATGTGAAATAATATTTGGAGCACTCATTAAAGACTCATTATGTGCCAGGCACTTTACATAATTTAAGTTTAATTTTCACAAGCACATATTTATTATCCAGAAAACAGACCCGGAGAACTCAAGAATCTTGCCTCAGGTTATAGATACAGCTTACTGCAGAGCGGGGATTTGAACCTAGGTATATCTGAATGTAAAACCAAGTGTTATCCTTTTTCTGCCAAATTCCTATTTACAAGACTTTTAAAGGTCAGAAGAATTCAAAGTCCAGCTTTTTCTTCCAGGTAAGTGGCTATTTTCAGGCTGCTTACTTACCTTTTTTTCATACACAGTACAAATCTAAGTTCCTTAGGAATATAAAAATGCCATTTCTATCCTCTTACTATTATAAGGGCTGAAGAAGAAACAGATCAGCTTGACAGTTGGTCAAGTAATAAGGAGGAACATTGAATTGAAAGGAGAGTATTCTGTTGGAGAAGTTTGGAACATTGCATTTGAGTCAGAGATATCTCTAGCAGAGTGCTGTCCAATAAAGATATGATGTAGGCCACAAATGCAAGTCACTTGGGCAATTTAAAATTTCATAGTATCCATATTTAAAAGAGTAAAAATAAGCAGATGAAATTAATTTAAATACTATACATTATGTAAGCCAATGTACTCAAAGGATTGGCATTTCAACATATAACCAATACAAAGCATTTGATGAAATATTTTATATTCTTTCTGTATATGAAATCTTTAAAAATATGGTGTGCATTTTACACTTAGAGCACATGATTGTACAAAATAGCCACATTTCAAGTGCTCATTGGCTACATGTGGCTAGAAATTATAGTATTAGAAGGCATAGCCCTACTAGTTTAAGAAGAAAACTTGAACAGAGAAGGTGGTCAAAAACATCTTGCATTAAATGAACTAATTTCAGAATGGAATTACTTAAGTCTAAGAATTTATATATTGATATTAATAATTGGAGGAGGATAAAAAGTGCATCAGCTGAGAGTGAGGTAAGGGTCCTAGAGAGAGAGTGTGGAGTGGAATGAAGGGAGCAGAAAAGCAAGCTCTTGTAGAGCAGGCCTTTTATATCCATTATCTAACACTAACTCAACAGACAGTCACAATTCCCCCATTACACAGATGAAAAAGATGAAGATCAGAGAAATTCAGTTACTTGCCCAAGTTCCTATTTTCTACTGTACTGCTCTGTGAGTCTGTGACTACCCAAAACGAACAGCCTGTGTTAATATTTATTTAATTCTCATTGCCTGTAGCGTTAAAAAAAAAAAAAAAGGTAAAATCTGCCAGCTGCCCTGAGTCTATGTTGCTGATGTTCGGCAGACACAGAGGGGACTTGCAAAGGGCAAGGTGGAAGGAGGATGGAAAGCTTGAAAAAGACCGTGTTTCAAAGGCTGTGTAGCTACAACCCTCAAGCCTTTAAGGTGTTAATAAAGGCAGGGAACCAGGCCCCAGGCAGCTGTTGTACTACACAGTTGTTATTCTAGGGACATTTGCCTGCTGTTCTCCTGATGCTGTTGAAGACAAAAAGCAAAGGATTGGGCTTGACATGTAGTCAGAGAACATAGGTGAAAGAAACTGAAGAACCCTGCATATGAGGTTGGTTGAGAATCAGAGGAGTTTGTCCAATGGCCTGCTATGGATATTCAGACACTAGGATAGATTCTTACCTGACTTATACAATCTCAAGATGTCTCCCAGCTTTTATTTTTAAATGTAAAATAATGATCCTACTCCAAACTGTACACATGAAATGCAGATAATCTACAGTCTGTGAGTATAGTTTGTAATCTGTTTACGTCATGATGGTGAGAAGATTGTTCATCACACTGTCCCTGTAAAGTCAACTCTTTATGACAACTTGGAGGAACAGAAAAGAGGTTCCAGGCAGCTCTAATAAGCCTTATTTTAATGACAACTAGCTAATAAGGAAAATCAAGTAATTTTCAGTTAAGGATCATTGCTGAGGGGAAAGAAAAACCAAATGAGCTGAAGAGCAGTGTTACTCTCCTTAAAAATGGACCATCATGAGTTCGTATTTCTATTTGGTGCGTATTTTGCTCATAATTACCTAACTTATAGGAATGAAAGAATTAAAGTTTACATTATATTTATTCATTCAAAAATTCCTTCAACAACTATTTTTTTAGCATCTACTATTTGCCAAACTCTAGATTCTGGTTATAGAGTATTGTAAATGAGGGAAAAAAATATCTTTTCCTCTACCCATCTTAGGTTCATTGCTAAGACCCTCTATAACAAAAGACACAAGAGAAAACCATACATGAACCGTCATAAGAAAATGAAGATCTGAGGCCAGGCGCAATGGCTCACACCTATAATCCCAGCACTCTGGGAGGCTGAATCAGGAAGATTGCTTGAGCTCAGGAGTTCAAGACCAGCCTGAGTAAGGGAGAGATCTTATCTCTATTAGAAATAGAAAAATTAACCAGGTGCGGTGGCACATGCCTATATCCCAGATACTCAGGAGACTGAGGCAGGAGGATTGCTTGAGCCCAAGAGTTTGGGTTTGCAGTGAGCTATGATGACACCATTGCACATTAGCCAAGGTGACAGAGTGAGCTAGACTCTGTCTCAAAAAAATAAAAGAAAAAGAAAGAAGAAAAGAAAATGAAGATCCAAAGAAATGGTTAAACCTGTGTAATTTTATGCCAGGTTTGAGGAAGTGTGGACAGTCTTGGAGAAAATATGACAGGGCAACAGAATATGATCTAATGGCAGTGACTGGGGGAAACTTAACAAGGACTGTTTGTTCAGATTCTTCTCTGTGATTTTTGTTTTCAGAGATGGGGGTGTTCATTTCCTCTTGGAATGGGGGAAAACCTCTCACATGAGGGTGTTACGATCTGCTTCAGAGGAAGGTTCAGAAAATCTTTCTTAGGTTTTATGACTTACATCAGGGGAGTAGGGTAGGGGCAGTTCGAAGAGATCTTCATGCACATGCTGTTTCTCAAATCCCATCTTCTTAAGATATTTAAGTGCTAAGGTGCTATATTTCCAGGTAGCATATCCCAAACCCCATCAGTAGTGTGGCAAAATTTACCAGCTGATCTCTGAACCCATTTTCTTTTCTTGGGAACACAACTAGACTATATTTCCTAATCTTTGAGGTTGGGTGGGGATCTATGACTGAGTTCTAGCCAGTGGAATGTTTGAGAAAGTGTTACCTCCACCCCTGCCATTTTTGATTCTCCGTGATCTTTCCCCCACCATGGTCGCCTAGGGAGCTACGTTGAAGGTGGTGGAACCATGTTCTAGAAGGGGGCAGAATCGCCGCTTAAAGGAGAACAATAAGAACACTAGTTTTAGACTTGAGGTAAACTCGAAATAAACTTCTATGTTCCAGCTGCTGGTGCTGCCTTAGCTAATATAAGCACTAGCAGCAGACTTGCTGTATGCCCGCTTGGTCTTACATTCTAATGGGAGACAGACAGATAAGCAACCCACACAAACAGAGGCATTTGTTTTATATATGAAAATGTTATAGCCTAGATATAAAAGAGGCCCACATTATTGTTTTAAGTTTACAGTAAAAATTAAAACTGGTGATGATACAAAAATAATTTACAACTTTAGAACAAGGTATCTCTTTTTCTCTTCAACCTGCCTCCTCTCCCCTTTGCAAAATATACACATACCTCTTTTACCAAGTAAAACCTATTAATGATGGGCTTCAAAGTATGCAGAATAAGAGACATCACATCATCTTAGGAATTTCAGTTCACTCTTCTCTTTAGTGTATGATAAACCACTTGTAAAAAGATGTAAATGTATCTTTTTCTGAGCAATAACAAAACATCGGTTGACTTTTTAGGTTTCTCCCATGAGCAAGAATACAAGAAATACTGAATACATAGCCTAGTGGTAGCACTGCAGAAAAATATAACTGAACTGGTAATTGAAGAGGTCTGAGATCTAGCCCTAATTACTTGATGTTAGGTAAGGTAGCTACATCTACCTCTGGGCCTTAGATCCCTCACCTACAAAATTGGAAGTTTGGCTCATTGACCTCCCATTTCTCATATTTCCAGCTTCCAATGCTTTTTTGTTTGGGGGACAGAAAAAAGTCAAAGTTTGGCTCAAATTGCAGTACCTAGGAGACATTCTGCATGGTTTATAGGTTCCAAAGATGGGACTCAGTGTGAACCCTCAATCTTTGACTCTGAGTTAGAGGCCTGACACATTATCCAGAAAAAGAAGACTAAAGAGACATTGGAAAATTCCAAAATGATGCAGGGATTCTGTTTGAATTATCCAAAAAACTGCCCAGGATATTTGCTTCATTTGACCTTTGTACTTCTGAAGCAGATTATATATATATAAATACATATAATATGTATATATTTATATACATGCACACATATACATGTGTAATTCTGATCCCCCAAAGCTTTGAGCCTTCTTTGTCCTTTGAAGCTTCAACCTTTCAAAATAAGAACTGTATTGTTTTTAACAATTGGGTCTCTCTCCCCAGCTTGCTACCCCCTGCCCAGATTCTCTCCTCTTTGTGTTCTATCTCAGACCCTCTCAACTGTCTGGCTCCTGCTGTTGTGCATTGTGATTTAAGGTACTCTATGCTTTCCTTTCCTTACCACCGTGCCTTTGATTCAGATACAGACGGATACATTATTGATCAGATTTTGGCTGCTGCTCTTAGCTGGCTGGTGCTGCACTAGTAACTAATAAGCTAGTAAGCGAAGGGTGAAGAGAGCCGACCTCCTTTTTAAAAAAACAACTGGATGACAACTCCACAGCCTGAATTTTGAAACCTTTAATAAATGCTATCTGCTTTCCTGCTAAGATTCCTTTGCCTGTTTGGTCAGGCAGCTTGGCTGTGCAGAGGCTGGGTGGTCCACATACCAGGCTGTGAAGGCCTCCTACTTGGATGAAGAAAATGATATTCTCATGTGGGGAGGACCATTCTTGATTTCTTAGTGCATGAGTGGCTGGGCTTCTTTGCTGAACATTCTATATAAAATCCTAAGTAGCCATTTTAAACCAGATTCCTTATAATCCTATTTAATATTTGCCACCAACCTATGATGTAGTTATATTATCTTTGCATTCCAGATGAGACTATTTAGGTTGAGAAACTCAGGAACTCAAGTGCTGGGCACTAGATAAGTTCTCTACCCCTCTTTGTTGAAATGACTCAAGTTAACATCACAGCTAAAGATCATAGCAGAGACATAATTGAAATTCAGGTCTTCAGACTGTGAACCTATGGCCTTCTCTTGATACTGGATGCTGCTATGCTACTCATTCTTAAACACATTTTTGGGTCCTCAGAGAGATGACTGAAAAAGATACAATAAAAGATTTCAGTAACTTACCTAAAGTTCTGCCCTCTTTAGACATTCAAATGCTCCATGTCAAAATATTTATCAAATTTTTGAGGATATATACCCTTCAACCTAACAACTCCATAATTATTGTTATGCTTGTAAAAGAGTATGTGTGTGTGTCCACAGACATGTGTATACAAACATGATTGTGTTAGCCTGTAATAGAAAAATCTGGGAAAAAATTTAGGGACTACTTAAGTAAATTAATGTAATCTGCAGAGTTGAATACTATGCAGATACTAGTGCAATAAGATAGCTACAGGAATGATTTTTTTGAAAAAATCTCTAGGCTATATTATTAAATGATACACAATTATATAGGCTGAACTCCATTGTCAAAAGTTTTACCTATTTAATATCTATCTGTCTGTCTATCCATACATCTATATATCTACCCATTTATCCATTCATTCATCCACCTAGCTACTGATCCTGGTTTACGTATAAAAATTTTATATTTTGCTGACAGTGTAGATAAAGATCTGTTAAAAGCAACCTCCACTGGGAGAGTGACTGCAGTAAAGGGAGACTTACATTTTATAGTTTACTTTTGTGTGCTTTTTGAATTTCTAACTTTGTGCAGACATTGCTTTTATTTTTAAAAAAAGATATCATGCTAACTGAGGCTAGCTGGGTTCTGACATTATGGAGAAAGTCTCTTCTTTATTTCTATATTTTAAAACCTTTCTAAGTCTTGTTTTAAAATGCTCTAAAATCAAGGCTTAGCAGTTATATATATATAAATATGGTGCTAGTCACTGTTCATGAAAATGAGTTTTGAAAGATGAAGAGACAGGATCACAGGGTTATAAGTCCCTTGATAGTGAGCAGAGATGTAGGGGTGCAAAGGACAGCACAGTGAAGGGAGCAAGGGCGACTCTAAGCCATGTGCACAGGCAGCAAGAGGGAGGTCTGCTCTGGCAGTGAGGAAAATTGGATTCTAGCACCGCTCAGCCACCTCCCATCCTCCTACACATGCCACCTAACCCCTCCTAACCTCAGTTTCTTCATTTGTAAAATAAAGAAATTTTGTTGGATGATTTTTGAGATGTCTTCTAGCTCTGAAATCTATGAAATCTATGAAACATCACCCTTTCTCCCACCACATAATTAGCAGGAGGTGGTAATGAAATAATGAACATAACTCATCTCTCAGTGTGCATTTTTTCTGTCCTGCAGATGGAAGTAGTGGACGGCTACTGTTTTTCTCCCTCCTCACTTACAACCAGGGTAAGAGGAAGGGGAATTTTGTCCTATGTGATATTTTGTATTTTATCCAACCCAGCACACCTTTTTAAAATATTTCAGCCTCTCCAATGTTTTTTATTCCAAACCTACAGAGATGAAGGAAGTTTGCCCTTTCCCAGCCATTCCTGCAGACTGGCAAGTTCCCCCACCCTTTACAGTTTTTGGCTTGGGTCTATAAGCCTAGATGATCACTGTCTAACTGTGTGACCCAGGGACGCCAATGCAACTTGAGAAATACTTCCTGAAAACCTACCATACATTAGGCAGTGTCACTCTCTAAATATTCAAGGATCAAGGCCCTATTTAGAAGAATATAGGAGTCCAAATGGGGAAGAATTAACACATTTGTTACAATAGTACATCTCACACCAGGCTGATGGATCCGATCAGAGCTTTGGAAGTACAGAGGAGGGGCCATTTAGCCTGAGGAAAAGTCCTCTGAGCTGGGCCTTAAAGGCTGGTAGCCAATATGTAGGACCTTCTTTTGCTAATAGTTTCTGACCTTACCCTAGCAAGGAAAATATCTGCATCCCTCCCCATATGGCAGCCCCAGAGGGGTGCACATACACAGAAAATAAGCAAGTCATCTGGAAATGAAAGATGGGAAAGGACCCAGAAATAACAGACCTGATTGGGGAAAATGGAAGAGTCAGGGAGTGGTGAGCAAGCCAGGGGAAGAATGGGCCCTGGAAGGAACTAACAGAGAGGCAGGTCAGGTGAAGGGCAGTGAGACCTTGAGGTTGGGTGGTGCCTCTTAGATATTATAGGCTTCATTCCAAAATGCTCTTGTTTGCCTCATCTTGTCAAAGACTGGATTTCATTGCCATCTCTTAGTAACTGCTGCAAGAAATGTACCTCTTATCATATGTGGTCTCTCCTTATCTACAAGCTGTTATGAGCATGGCAAGTTTTGTCCTGAAGCCTTGACTAAGTGGAACAAACTCCACAGCAGCAGTGAAGCACAGACATCCTGCTGGGGTGAAGATGAATGAAAATGCAACCAGGAAATATTTCATGAACAGGGGTGAAAAAATGGAAGAAGGAAAGAAAACATTCCTATCATGAAGTGATTTACACTAGATTTAGACTAGGACTCATAGCCAAATGCAAGAATCAGCTGGAAGTCACATGTAAAAGTGCAAATACTCTATTTTTTTCCTTCAAGCAATGTGTCAGTTTAAATCAAATCAGCAAATACTTTTTAATGATATTATTGCTACTCAAATGTTTTCATTACTTGATTTATTTACTTTTCTTTGAGCAGAGTAAGAGTCAGAATTGCTGGAGTCCCAGCATCAAGGAGGACATGATTTTAACAGTTGACCAATGCCTGTTTTTTATTGGGTAATAAATTAAGAGGCTTCACAGCTTTTCAAATCCCAAAGGGTTTCCCACCAGCCTATAATTTCTGAGAATAGAGTTGTTCTTGAGTATAAGGACTGTGAATTTCTAGAAAGGTTCTATTCAAATGTCAAGTAATAGTCCAATACCTGAAGCTAGTAACAGATGTGTTCTGTTAGGTACTTTGTGAAGTCACTACGTAGAAAGAATAATTTTGCTTTGTGATTATGGAGGAAAAATCAAGTAAAAGAGTACTCTATTTTGATGCCTAATAAGATGTCATTGAGCAGATGGGAGGGGGGAGGAGGGGATAGGTATATTCACACCTAATGGGTGCGGTGCGCACCGTCTGGGGGATGAACACGCTTGAAGCTCTGACTTGGATGGAGCAAAGGCGATATATGTAACCTAAACATTTGTACCCCTGTAATATGCTGAAATGAAAAAAAAAAGATATCAAAAAAGGAGAAGAATTAATGACAGATATTGTCTGTTTAATAATTTCGGTGTTGACTGGGGGTCTAAGAAATGTTTACTAAGCCATGAGTGATTTCCACATTATGGTTAGAATATCTGAAATCTTGCAAGTGAGATCTTGACTTTTTAGTGCTAGAGGACTAACAATATTCTCTGTTTTTTCAGGTTCTCAACATATCCAGTTTCATTGGTTGAGCTGTAGAGTGCCTTGAATCTATATGATTATGAGACATATTATCACCAGGTTCTAGCTTTATTATTTATAGAGAATTAAGGACTTTAGCTATACCTTTAGATATACTTTTGTTCATTTATTCTGCAAATCACAAAATGAAATATTCAAGGTCTTATTCAAGGCTTTTCACCGAGTTGTGAAGATAAGGCTAAAGGAAAAGCAAAAATAAACCCCTGAGCTCCTGATTCTTAGTCCAACGTTTCCTGTAGATTCCACTATCTCTAAAATACCCAACAGAGGGATTCTAGAGAACATCTCATCAGAGAAATCACACTTCGTAGAGAAAACAAAGTTTTAAAAATTATCTGACTGGCAAATCCGTGCCTTGTCCCCAGCTCCTTCTCAGCCCCTGCAGCTCCCACATGAAGAAGCTGTGTGGTTTCCTGTGGGGCATGTGAGGAGCAGCTTGACCGGCAGCCTGAGGCCACCTGAGGACACCAGGGAGCATGATCCTGCAAATGTCCCAAGAGCAGTTCTGGAAATCAAGATTAATAAGTAAATGAGAACTATGGGTAATAAAACTTCCCACTATTGCTTTCTGTCTTTAATAACCAATCTGATATTTAATCAATGAGCAAGTATTTACTTTGAAAAATATCAAGCAAGAAGCTATGGAAGGTAGAGACAAATAATGAACTGGTTCCTACTCTCAGTCTGCTTATAGTTTTATCTTAATAAAGCACATTATTGTCTCTGGTCCACTGAAATGTAAAAGAGCCATTTTCACCTTATCTCAGAATCCTCAGATATTTTCACCTGGAATGGGATATGATTCATGCTGTTTTGGTTATGGCCAGTGTGAAATGTGTGTTCCTTTTTTATATAAGTATTAGAAGATATAAAAAGACAACCCACGTGAGCTGCCCTCCCTGAAACCAGTCCAGACGTATTCGTACACATTGATGAGCAAGTGCTGAGGAGGTGCCAGACTGTCCCACCTGTTCATATGGCACTGACTTGAGGGGAACTGATTCACGTCACGATGCAGGCAGTTTTATCTGATGACTGTGGATGGATTTTCATAGAAAAGAAAGGACACCAAGAGGAGTGGAGACAAAGTTCCCTCTGCTTTGAAATATGTTAGTGCTCTTAGGCAGAAAAGGTTGCTCCCCTAAAGAGAGAAATTTGGAACCAGTCATGGCCATGTGGGAGAAAATTAGAGATCTGAGACTATTTTCTGTTATTTGTGGATATCATCTCAGTAGATGAACCATTATCTAACTACTTAACTGGTCCTGATAACATGCTATTCTTAGCATAATATGGTAGATATTCTTTAAAAAAACCCCAGAAGGTAAATGATTTTTTATAACTCTTGGCAACCCTTAGGATGACTTGGTATGGATCAGTTACCATTTACCATCTTCCTGGTTTTGGGGATGCTCAGTCATAATATTATTTCCTATAAAACTATTGAAAATAAAGCCATAGCATTAAAAAGTGCTTATGTTATACAAAATGAATTAATGTCTTGTACCTCAAGCTTGCCAAATTTCAGCCTCTAATAGAAAAATATTAATGCTATACTTTGTAAAATATATACCTGGAAATCATGTATAAATATTTTTGGATATATCAAATCATGTAAAAATGCACTATGTAAGTCGACTATTTGAGATTGTTTCATCTAATTTAACAACTTTTACTGAGAGCTGATTTCATTGCAGGCATTGAACTGGGTGCTATGGATTTATAGGTGAATATAACTTGGTTCCTGTCATCAAAAATTTTAAAGTTTATGTAAGACAGATATGCATGAATACAAAATGTCGATATCATATGCTGAATGCAAAGACAGAAGTAAGCAGAGGGCAGTATAAGATAACAAAGAAGGAGCAACTTGTTCACCTTGGGGAGACCGGTAATAATTCCTGAAAGAAAAAGAAATGGCTGAACTGAGTCTTGAAGGAAGAACAAAGTTTCTTAAAGAATTCTTTGGTCCAGTAGTTGTTTCTTACTTTATTTGTACTGTTTATGTAACCCTGGCTAAGACATCTCTTTAATTCTCTCTAAATCTTCCATTGTAGAATAGGAAATTAGAAACAAACTTACTCAGCAGGTGATTTGTTTATGTCAGTTCCATCTTGATCTGTACATTCCCTGGTTCTTTCTTATACTTTTTAAAAATATGGTAAGTGTTTTTAATGCAAAGCACCCTGTCTTGGGTTTGTATTGTAACTACTATCAAAGCATCTATGTTTAACCTGAAAATATGTGAAATGAACATTAGTGGTTCTGCTAACAAGTCTTATTGAGTAAGTCTACACCATTCTGGGAGAAAAGACCATTACATTTGTTTTCATACCTATATTAATGAACAGGGTTATGAAATGGTGAGAGGATGACCTTCTAAATAGAAAAAAGCCAAACAATCACATCAAATTCTGCCTTCTAAGATATGTGTATATGTCTATGATCTTGTGGTAACAATGTTCACTCTCAAATACCTTTCTCTTAACTAGCATATTAGTGAAGAAAGACTTTGTATTGAATAGATTTACTTTTCTCTGGTTTTTTTTTTTTTTTTGGAGAAGCACGGATGAAGTTAAGGATGATATTGACGACAGATTCATGTAAACTCAAATATTTTGATTTAAAAAGCCTTCAGTCAGCCATGCAAATAATCATCGTAAGTCCCTATATGTAAAACATAAAGATCTAGATGCAATAAAGGTAGGCTTTCCCTATCATTATTTGGTTTGCAATATTTAATCATTAAAGCATATTATTGATTTCTTCAAGATAATCTATAGGATGAGGGAAAATATTTCACAAATACATTAATTAGAATTATACTGACTGTCCATATATGGAAGAAAACCATGTGCCAATGAACTGTTTTAGGTGATAGTTACCTTACCCAAGATTTGGTAGTGTCAAAATGAAAGGCAAGAACCGTCCATCAAGAGAGCAACATGCAAGGGAGCCTTGATACATGCATTGCCGTCTACTGACGTCCAGACAAGACATCTAATTATTAGTCTTTGGGCTGTCTCCGAATGTTCATCTTTTTCCCCCCCTCCCTTAACTGCTGCAGAGTATATGAAGAATCTTAATTTGCACATGCTAGCGCACCTTCATAAAGACTTCCTTTGGAAAAGCTCTTCAAAACATTGAAGCAGCCTTGACTGTAATGCTTTATAATGCTTCTGATTTAAAAGGCAAAATGTATGCAAAGGGCTTTTTTTCTTTGACCTGTCAAACTTTCATCAGCTATTGGTAATTTTTAAATAGATTTTCTAGTAAGGAGGTTAGAGTTTACAAACTCTCATCAGTTATGGAACTCAGACTAACAACAGCTAAGATGCCTGATTCATTCCATATAGAGCATATATCTGATGGCTTTATGTTGGAAATCTTTTTTTAGTACATATGGAAAAGAGAAATACATATGTTTTTCTTTTCTAAATCCATAATCTAAAAAGACCAGACACATAATGAAAGAGAGATCATAATCTTTTAACAAGGATATAGATTTTTTCTGATTAAACAATAAATCTTCTGTCAGTTGGATAGACCAGTCCTTGCTCCTCAGCATGTAACTGACCCTGGGAAGGTGTACAGAATAGGATAGGCTCCAGGGTTTTGCTACCTGAAAACAAATTCTTGCTCATTCCTGCACAGGCTTCTTTGAATTACTGCTTTCCCAACCACTGAAATCTAATACCAGGGGCACATTTTGTCCTGAGAAGGTTGTATGCTGAAGAAAAGAAAGCAGTCTTTGGAGTCAGAAAGACCTGGGTTCAAATCTCAGTTTCCTTATTTTGATTTGGGGCACCAGTCAAAATGAAAACATAAATTATCGAAATACAAATAAATTACATAAAACATATATGAGTGCATATATATATACACATATACACATATATGTATGTATAAACTCATACATATGTTTGACTATATATATGTAACTTTGTAAGTGTATATAGACCACTTTGCTAGTGATATACACATATATAGTGTGCACATATGTATATGTATATATGTGTGTGTTGACCCTTGAACAACACAGGTTTGAACGGCATGGGTCCACTTATACATAGATTTTCTTCTGCCTCTCCCACTCCTGAGACAGCAAAACCAACCCCTCCTCTCCCTCCTCCTCCTCAGCCTACTCATCGTGAAGACAATGAGGATGAAGACCTTTATGATGATCCATTTCTACTTATTAGGAAATATATTTTCATTATGATTTTCTTAATAACATCTTTTCTCTAGCTTACTTTATTATAAGAATATGGTATATATTGATAACACATACAACACACAAAATATATATGAATCAACAGTTTATGTTATCAGTAAGGCTTCCTGTCAACAATAGATTATTAGTAGTTAAGTTTTTAGGGAGTCAACAGTTATACACAAATTTTTGACAGCATGGGGGGCTGACATCCTTAACCCTCTCATTGTCAAGGGTCAACTGTGTGTGTGTATATATATATATATGTATGTATATATAACTATATAACTCCCTCTCTCTCTCTATATATATATATATATGTAATATCACCTTGCTACTGATAGCAAATAATATGCATTATATACTTTACTTAACCTTAGCCAAAAGGCCAAGAAGCAAAAAAAAAAAAATATATATATATATATATATATATATATATGATGTCACTAGCAAGGTTATTATTAGTTTAAAAATAGATCACATTTGTAAAAGCAACTAATGCAAAGCTTAAAATAAGGGACATTTTCATTTTTTGTTAAATTGCTAAAACCTTGTCAGTTACTCAATTCTGCTGTTGACTCTCCCTTTGAAAAAGATTTTTTTTCCCTTTCTTATTTTTCATATATATTGTCACTAGTTCAATCCAAATAGTATATTGTATTTGTGTTATTCTAATAACTATAATAATAGCTACTGTTCCCTTGACTGAATTTTTGTTGCCTTTAAGACAAATTGATAAATTTCTATTGGATCAATTTCCAGAGTACTTTTTATCCTGTTACTTCTCTATTCCAAATATTCAGAAGTTCCCCAGGGTTGACAAGACATAGCTCACAGCTGTCCAAAACTTGTACAGCTTGGCCTCCACCTATCGTGCCGGTAATTCTCCCACTATCCCTTATCATGAAATCTCCATCCGAAAGCTACCGGCAATCTGAGAACAGCATCAAAAGAAAATAAGGGGAAAAAAGCACAAAGAATGAGAGGAAAAGAAGGGGAAAAGGAGACAGAAGGCCAGAGGGCCAAGCATTTAGTGGGAAGTGGCCAATTTTCCCCAAATATTAGATCAAGAATTATTCTGGGCTTAATTCTTACCTCCTCTGAGATGCATCTACAACCATGCCTGGTTACCCTCTTAGGCCATAGCCACACCTCAAACGCATCTCAGAATTCACTTTCGATTCAGATTCATCTGGTAAGTATTAAGTGAATACTAAGTACCAAGCATTGTGCTACATGCTGTGTTGTGTCGTTTAATTCTCTTTATTATCCAGTGAAACTGGTGATACGATATCTATTTTATGAATTAGGTAACTGAGGCTCAAAAAGAGCTTTTAGAAGTAGAACATAAAACTTTTTTCTTTCCTCTATGTCCCTATAACAGACACATTCATTCATTATTTATTAATTCTTTGATCCACTTCAATGTTCACAGAACCCTTATCATGTCCCATACATTCTTCTAGGTGCTGTGGCAAGCTGAGTTGCAGCTGTTCCACAGATGTTTTCTGCCCTCAGCTGTTAAAGCTGTATGGTCCCTGTTCTGATTATTTTGTTATAGCAAGGCTTTCTCAATCAGAACCTGAATCAACTCTTCTTGACCTGGGGATTTTTCCCTATTCTCCTTATCAAAGACAACAAACTGGGTCTCCTCCTAACTGCATTTTTAGCAACTGCCCTGGATCAGGACAGAAGTCAAGCAAATAATTTATTAATACACACATATATGTACACATAGTAGCTGTTCAATTAAAGTTTGTGGAACAAATGAATACAAAAATTATGGCTTGATCTATTGCCCTTTTCCCATTTATCTGTGACTTTTGTCTTCCAGAAGATATTTTTTGTTTTTTGTTTCACTTTATTTTGTTTTTGTGTTTTTCTGGAAGGAGAGCAGTTTTGGGGATTGGGTGTAGGCCTACATGCTGAACAATAAATCAGCTTGCAATGGGGAAGCTGAGGAAAATGGGGAAGTGGGGAAAAACTGAGGTTGGAACCCATTGGTATAGTTTAAGGTTTCTAGTTTTCCACATCAATGTTACCTCTTTTTAATCTAAATTATTGAGAATTTGATAAGAGGGAGAAGGAGAAAAGGGATGAACAATAGCTATTTGCTGTTCTGGGCTTTTATTGAATTATACTTTTAAAAACCATGGCTTTTATAGTCTCTTTTATCAAGAGTTCTGATACAGGGTGAGGACCAAATGGAACCCTTGATCCAGTGCACAGCCATACACAGACATGGCTTTGAGTGGAAAGAGATGCAAAAGCTGTGCAGGAAAGCTCCAGGAAGCTGGGCATGTTACAAAAGGGAAGCGGAACAAAAGAACTGTGCCCATATGCTCAAATCAAAACCAGTTTTGAAACAGCCCCACTCTACAGACTCCTGGCACAGGGATGAAGTGGCGCAGCCCCTCTTTGCTTCCCTGACTGTGGAATTGTAGACTCAGGTCACACGAACACTTTTATCGGTGACTCTGGACCTGTCTGCATTCGGGCTGGTGCCTTGCCATGTCAGAGATGTTTTACTTGCATCAGACTGTCTTTCTCACAGGGTACAGACCCCTGAGATTCAAAGGAGTGCTAATGATATCGTCTCCCTGGGGTGGTCTGCCTTCTTCCTTTCAGTGAATGAATGTTTTAGCTAACATCTCTTTTGAGGGTACAGTCTTAGAGCTTAGTTCCAAATCACACTTTGCCCTCTTATATTTACACTGTTACATTGAGAAAATCTCATTCAAAATTAGTATCCCAGAGCAGCTATTAAAGAAAAGCAAGAGAGAGACAAAGAGGGGACCCTTACTCCTTGCCTCCTCCCACCCAGTCCTAACTCCAGCATGCCTGTCCATTGTTTTAAGGGGTTCATTTTGTTCTTCCACTCTGTTACAATTCTTGTCTCTGTGGGTCATCCTTAATGCAAATGTTAACACTTTTCAGTCAGGCTACATGGACGGCATGCCATGAACATGCAGGACACGTTTCAAAGAACGTACCAAAAATTCTACGCACTTTTTGGCTAGTTGTCTTTCTACCATTTTCCCACTCAAGAAAATGGATCATAACATAAAAAAGTAAGAATGGCATTATAGGGATGACCTTGAATCTGTTCTAATTTATGGAAAAAATATTTATACCTTAATATTAGATCACATTATTTGCAGACACTTTATAAATGACTTTGATGACCTTCACTAAAGGTTAACATAAATGAACAACAGTTTATAGCATCATACTTATTTAGAAGGCTATTTTGTACATTTATGCTGCTAAGCTGGTAAAAAGTTCATGTCCCGGTTTTACTTACCCTCACATTGGACAAGTATTTACTATTTTGTTGCTTTTTAAATACCTAAATTCTATGGAATACCAGGCAATGCAAAAGTGGGAAAGTCTATTTAATGTTAGCAACGGTAAGATGTCTATGGCTTTCCACCAGCCAGAACACCACGTGAGAAAAAACACCAGACAGCAAAGTGATGGTAAAAAAGAGCCACTGGTACAGACAATTGATAAGCATATGCTAGTGAGTCAGCTTCCCTCTTCTTCCACCAGAATATTACTGGATTTCAAGTGCTTGGGAGAGAGTGCATTTGAGATTTGCTCATAACTTTAAACTAATTCACGTGTAAATTTTAGGTGTTTGGGGGAATACCAAGCACAGTAGTTTCATGGTTTTTAAATCCTAACTAGGCTCTCCTAGTCTAAAAATATTGGGTTGCTGAGACAGTCGAAGGCAGTGGCTAATGAAGAATCTAGGGCTATCCTTAAATTTATGGAATTCGCTCTCAGGCTTCTGACAGTACAAGAAATCAAGAAATAATCATAATCATGGCAAACAATCTACGGTTTTTCTGCTTGCCCTTTGGCATTGTCTTGCATGTATTATGTATGGTACTCATCTGATATTAGCAGTTGACAATGTTAACTATGGTAAAAAGGATAATGGGAAGCAAAAATTAAAAATAGAATATAGACTTACCAAATTAGAAGCTTAATGAGAAAAGATCTCTCCCTCATTAAAATTTTTCCTGTCTCTTCTAAACCAATTTTCATGACTCCTACTGTTACGCCCATTTGATTCTTCAAACTAAGCTTTAAGGAAAAAGTTCCACCTTTGATTAAGGAGGCCCAATTATTTTACTAATGGAATGACTAATTATGTCAAAACCTATATAACATACTTGTATATTTTTTCCCCCAATTAGATTAGGTTAACACAGCTGTTTCCCGAAGGAAAGTAGTTGAACATAGTTGCAGCTACCTTTAACTAATCAGGTAAATCCTATCCAAAATTAGAGATTTATAATTCTAGACCAATTGAGGGTTTAAGGTAATACAGTATAAAGTTATCTCTAATGTAAAATAAGTAAATCTTTTAAAAAAATAATCCGTTATAATATCCTTGATGACTATTTACATTTGGAACTCTGCTTTGTTCCAAATGTAAACAGTCATCAAACTTTGAAAACCAGCTCAAACTTGGACAAGATTTATTCAACAAAGTCTCCCTGGATAGGTGAGCTTAACAAATATCAATAAAAACCATAAAAATTATAACTATTTTCCTATCTGGTATAGAATTGACATGTAATTCAAGTGAGATAGGAGCCAGTCACTTTTTAGGAATTTTGCCTGTTTTGTCTTCAAATAGAGATCAACATATTGCATCATGGTAGTGAAGAGATTAGATCTGGACAGCCTGCACTCAAATTCTGTTTCTTTATCCATCAGCTGGGATGACTATTCATACCAACCTTGCAGAGATGGTGTTAGGATTAAAAGAGATACACATAAAACATTTGATGCATCTAACACCGAATACATTAACAATAGAAGTTATTTATTGCAAAGTTGTGTCTATTTAAGAGACAGATGTTTCTGGATGTTAGAGATGTTTTATACCTTTTTTTCCTGTTTTTCCCTTGCTTGCAAATAACATCATTTTTATTCTGTTATTTAATTATGTGTTTTGAGCATTTTAAAGACATGATCTATTCTTAAGAGTCAGATCTATTCTTAAGACTCCCTTAACCTTAAACACTGATGTCAGTTGAGACATAGGAAAGAATGGCAGGGGACAAGTGAAGGTGGCCTGGGAGAGTAAGAATAGATACCGAGGGACTGTAGAACTGTTCTGACTATCTTAGAAGTAACTATAGGGCAGGATCTTCCTAAAGGAAGGACTTGGGAAACAATGTGTAGGGATGCATGTGTGTACCTGAACCTGTGCAGAGTTTATCACTGTCATCTCAGGTGCTTTACTTAGCAAATGAGCTCAGCAATATTTCCCCTGAAATTGCTTGCTCTGGGGTGCTTAATAAATGGTTGGCCATTTAATGGCCTGAAGCAGAGCCAGGGAAGGTTAACACACTGACAAAATGGGCATTAACTATGATAACAACTGTTTTCATGGGGGATTATTGCTATTATAAACCTTATTCAACAGCATAATGTTAGCAATAATTTTTATTTTTCACTCATTTTAAAATTAAGTCATACTCAAGGATGTACACGACACACAGAAGATTTGAAAACTCAAAGTTTTAGATCTTTAATAGCCTTTTCATAATTCTCTGTTGTTGCAGAGAAACACTCAGATGCATAATCCAATGCTTGGGTAAATTATATTACTCAAACTAGGTGGAGTAGATTTAGGAAGAGAGATGGCAATTTATTAGATCCTACAGTTACAAAAACTCACACTTTTCTCTCCCAAGCCCTACCAAACTTCATCTTGACTGGACTTGATATCCATGATTATAGCAGCTACTCTGGCTTGGGCATGTTTATATGGGAAATCCCTGTCCAACTGCACATTGCCTGATTGGGAAAGAAAAACCCTGAACACTCACCTAACCTGGTCTCATTATCACAGAGCATGGATAATTTATCACAGTAGCATGTGAAAGAAAAATGTCTGCTTAGTGAAAATGAGACATTTCTCTGGTAATATTCACTTGTGGCACACAGGGCAAGAACAGCCATGTAGGATAGCTCACTATCTGAAGGAAAGGCAGGGAAGAGGATGGTGGGACTCCTTCCTACCAGAGGTGAACTAGAAATGACAGACCTTAGTCGGACTCCTGCTAGAGGTGTATGAGAAAGGACAGACCCTGGTTCCATTTGTTGGAACCTGCTTTTGAGCTGTGAATGCCCTACCCAAAAGAGGGAGGGAGAGGCAAAGTCAAGTATCTTACATCCTAATTTACCCTAAGTTAGGACTGATAAACAAATCTAGGGTGAACTTGTGGAGTGAAAATATGTAGCTGAGTCCCAACACAGCCTGTTCTCAAATGAGTTCCTTGGCTGCAAGAGGCAGCATTGCTAATTCCATTCATAGACCAAATTTTTCCCTCTGCCGCTTCAGCCAGACTAGACTTGGCTTCTTTTTCACTTCTCTTTCCATGTGTATTCTACTCATTTCTCTTAGATTCATTTTCTAATCTTTTTTGGCTTCTGTTTTCCATTGTTGATTCTTCTCCTTTCTGAGTTTTGAATTATCTTCTTTGGCTATTTCCTTTCCCTCTTTCTTAGAAATTGCTTTCACTCTCTTCACACACACACACACACACACACACACACACACACACACACACACACAGCCTTTCAGAACACAAAACTGAACTTTAGGATTCTCTTTCCCGTCGGACTATTCTGCACCCAGTCTCTTGCCTATGCTTTCTTAGTTGCAGCTGGCGGCAACTCTGCTAACCAGAAGCAATATTCCATCGCTAGCCACTGACTTAGGAAAACTGCCAAGTGGCTTTTTGTCAACTCCTTCTTTCTCCCTGCTTGTACCTTTAGCCACATTTTAATTGTAATTTGAAGTCACCGGCAGCAAGTTCCTTATATACTCCAACTTATGCGGTATTAAATTTAAGCCTGCTGCATGTATATTATCATGGTTTTGAGTCAAAGACATGATGGCAAGCTACTCACATCTATTAAATTTTTTATTATAATTATGCATTTTAAGACCTCTATCATTAGGAAACAGTGACATTTTGGAATATCTCAGGCAGGTGGTCAGGCAATCTTTACCTGATCACAACTGAAAACAACTTCACTACTTTGCAAGACAGCAAGCACCATTCTGTTCTTAGTTTGACTTATAAGAATATTCCTAGAAAAAATTTATTTCCTAATAACTGTCACCCACAGACACTAGTTCTACTATGTAAAGCTGCGGTCCTCACCCCCCTGGCCACAGACCAGTGCCGGTCCATGGCCTGTTAGGAACTGGGCCACACAGTAGGAGGTGAGCGGCAGGCAAGTGAGCAAAGCTTCCTCTGTATTTAGAGACGTTCCCCATCACTCGCACCACCACGTAAGCACCAGCTCCTGTCAGATCAGCCGTGGCATTAGATTCTCATAGGAGAGTGAACCCTACTGTGAACTGAGCATGCAGGGATCCAGGTTGTGCTCTCCTTATAAGAATCTAATGACTGATGATCTGAGGTGGAGCCAAGGTGGTGATGCTACTGCTGGGGAGTGGCTGCAAATACAGATTATCATTAGCAGAGCGGTTTGACTGCACAATAAATGTAATGCGCTTGAATCATCCCCAAACCATTCTCCCTACCTGGATTCATAGAAAAATGGATTTCCATGAAACTGGTCCCTCGTGCCAAAAAAGTTGGGGACCTCTGATGTAAAGGAGGGCTAATCTCTTTCCTTTCTGGCATAACTTCAACAACTTTAAAAGATCTATCCTCCCTCAGTCTTCTCTAAGCTAAACGTGTTTATTGTCTTCAGTGTTTGTCGTAAGGGAGATCCTGAACAATTTTGCCCGTGCTCTTTTCAACCAGGCCCATTTGTCACCACCCCACCTCGGTTGTGGCGTTCAGAATTGAACTCAGAATTCCAGATGTGGTCTAAGTCATAAAGTGTATAGTGCTTATTTGTAAGACAGTTTTTTTTTTTTTAAAAAAAAAGCAGTAGAATACTTGTGGAACTCATAATCCCCTCAACTTGGCCTAAGTTGGAAATCAATAAAATGAAGAGGGAATAAAATCTTTTTGCTTTAAAATTCTAGGCATCTATACAAGTTACAACAATTTAAGTTTAATCAGCTATACCTACCACCCTTTTCTACACACAACCCACATCTATTAGAATGCTGTAGTATATGCCTATCATTTCATCCAAAGCCAAACAACTCAACCCAGTGCTTGGTGGAACTGGCAAGACCCTTATTTTACATTGGTCAGAACCTAGAGCTGACCCATTATGGTCATGCATGCTATAAAGACCTTGATCTTACAGGCTAGATCAGATTAAAACAGCTCAGTGTATTTTGGTTCCCAAAGTCTGGGGAGTGTACAGAGGGATGCTATACTACCTGCTGATCCTATGACATGACTGAAAGAGACAGCACACAGTCCAGGCTGCCAAATGCCACAGTGAAAGCTAACTGGGCTTTGGAGCAGCTAGTGAGGTATTCCGTTTTGATATTGCACTTGGCATGCTCATGAACCTTGACTCCTGCTATCTGACCAACTGCAAGGAAATGGATATTTGATTGGGTCTGAGAGCCTGAGAGACCACCACAGCAGCAAGGGCTTTCCATTCGTTTGTGAAATATTGTTCCTTTGATCTCTTGCAGCATCTTTTAAATGGTTATGTGTTTGGGCTTACAATTCATTGTGTGTGAGTTCATAGTTAAGACAGGAAGACTTTAGAGAAAAAGAGTGTGACTTTATCAAACTTAAAAGGTGCTATAAATCTCCCTAGGCCCCATGTGGGAGGATTATCTCATGTTGACTCTGTCCGACTCCAAGAGAGAGCCATGCCAGGGGCTCAACCCCTGGGCATGCTAGAATGTGGGAATTAGAGATGATAAATC
Source organism: Lepilemur ruficaudatus (assembly GCA_963574885.1). NCBI lineage: Eukaryota > Metazoa > Chordata > Mammalia > Primates > Lepilemuridae > Lepilemur > Lepilemur ruficaudatus. The sequence goes on along the minus strand of CAUYRT010013175.1, from coordinate 10,477 downwards.
AGCTCAGACCCATACTTTAAATCAATGTCAGCTCCATCTGAACATTGTCTTTGAAGAAATTAATCAATTTCTTTCTTTCTTTTTTCTTTTTTTTCTTTTCTTTTTTTTTTTTTTTGCTATGAGATAGTTTGCCAAACAGAACAAAATCAGTGGCAGACAAATTGTCATGTACATCACTGCCCTTTGGAGTGAACTGGCTGTGGCTGACATTTGCACAATATCCAGAGTAGAAAATCACTTACATACTGGTAAACTTGTCAAACCTCTGCCCACTTATAGTGGTGTTCTGTTTTGCTAGGCTCCATGCTGTTCTAGGTACTATTTGATCATTCCCTCAGGTGGTCCCTGCATCACAGTTTTCTATGCCTCTGACCCAAATGCCTTCTCTGTGTTCCTAATTTTTTAAACACAAGGTTTTCTATCTGCCTCACTTCTCTGTTTAGTTATTAAGTGGCAAACAGGATTCATCTTTCATGCCAATAGCAGTTTATTAGTAATAGCTGCCTGGAACACTGTTTTGAGAAAGATGATGAGGCCATGTCTGGGCTCACGTGATTGATTGAAAATGCCTACACTGGGTACACGATGGTGTGGTGGCAGCATGTGTGCCACTCTTTGATAATTTCTCATGCAATATTCTAAGACAAATGGAAAAGGAATGCATATCCTGACATGTTGTTTGTGTCCAAGAATCATTTTATACCTATAGGTTGCCTGTAGAGTAAATCCATCATCAATAATGGATAATAGAGCTGCTATTTACTGAGCAAGAACAATGTGCCAGCCACTGTGCTTGGTGGCGCACATGCATTACCGCAGATCTTCCTATCAACTCTACAAAGTAGGCATTGCTATACAAATTTTACAAATAAGAAAACAAGGTTCAACATAACTTGAACAGCCTTTCCAAGCTATGTAAATAAATGAGTGGCAGAGGCAGAATTTATGCTCTGCTCCATTCTGTACCAAACCATAATAGCAACAACAGAAATTCCAAGCATCATGGACTCCACTGCATTTTTAAAGGAAAGTCTCTATTTTTTTTTTATTTCAGCATATTACAGGGGTAAAAATGTTTAGGTTACATATATTGCCTTTTCTCCACCCAAGTCAGAGCTTTAAGCGTGTCCATCCCCCAGATGTTGTGCACTGTACCCATTAGGTGTGAATATACCCATCCCTCCCCCCCACTTGCCCCACACCCAGTGAATGTTACTACTATATGTGCACATAAGTGTTGATCAGTTAATACCAATTTGATAGTGAGTACATGTGGTGCTTGTTTTTGCATTCTTGTGATACTTCACTTAGTAGAATGGGCTCCAGCTCTATCCAGGATAATACAAGAGGTACTAGATCATAATTGTTTTTTGTGGCTGAGTAGTACTCCATGGTATACATATACCACATTTTATTAATCCACTCATGTATTGATGGGCACTTGGGTTGTTTCCACATCTTTGCAACTGTGAATTGTGCTACTATAAACATTCTAGTGCAGAAGTCTTTTTTATAGAATGTCTTTTTTTCCTTTGGGTAGTTGTCCAGAAATGGGATTGCTGGATCAAATGGTAGTTCTACTTGCAGCCCTTTGAGATATATGCATATTATTTTCCATAGGGGTTGTACTAGTTTGCAGTCCCAGAAAGTCTCTATTTTGTGAAAAGGAGGAGCTGAGAGAAGGAACTTAAGCTCATATGCAAAATATAACCTAAGATACAAAACAGTGGAGGGCCATATATAAAATTTTATATTAATTTTAAATTAAAACATTTTCAAGTATTAGAATTATAATTATGACCTATGACCCAGGATGAGATGAGCAAAACTAAGCATTGTTTTCTTCTAGTTTTATACTGCGATTTCAGAAGATAAGAATATTGTTTCCTATGACCTTCCCTGATAGATAGTAAACTCTGTGAAGCCAAGAGGCCACATTCTCAATTGTCTACCCTCCTTAACTGAGTTGAGACCAAGCAGTGTTCCTTAAAAATTTATACATAAATGTTTGTCACTTAAGTGTGTATTGAATAAATAAGCAAACAAACAAAAACTGGGAAAAATACACAGATGTATGTTTGCCTTTCTTAATTCTTAGTAAAAACACAGGGAATAGAGTAGATAGTTTATACCAAGGTGGCAAAGAAAAGAGCTTGTTTTCAGATCCTGATTCTTTACCATTAAAAGGGTCCATTTGTGCTAATTAACCCCTATCCCATGATGAAGAAAAGAGGCTTAAGAATTGAATGACAATGTTTAAATGCAAAGCCTCCCAGCCTAGTAACATTAAAATGTGGAAGAGGAAGACTCAATGGCAAGAGCCAGAAACTCATTCCATTTAGTATTCACTAGATCAACATAGAGAAAATAACTGCACGCTAAGAGTTAAATAATTGAAGTAGAAATAGCAATGCTATCCTACAAGTTGTGGGGACAGCGTAGTGCTGCATCATCTCATTTTAGTAGCTGAAGTAATTATTTATGTTAAATAACCACAAAGCGATTATTGCCAACATAATGATTAAGGTTTATGGTGCAATGTAGAAGGCCAAACTTGTTATATAAATGGTAAACCTCAATAATTCAGTTTTTTAATAACAGTTTGAGATTTAATCAACGCAGAGTAATTGCATTAAATCTGAATTAAGTTCACATTGGAGACACGATAATATCAAGCAGAGCATCTCATTCCTTTTTCTAATATTTAGAACAAATCCCATGATCTCACAAATCAATGCGGTTCAGTTCAAGTTCACTGCAAACGCAGTTTTCTACTAGAGGCCATAAGTAGTACAGCCACATCAATTTTGACATACAGAACTTACCAATAAGGCAAAGATATGTCTCAGGAAATTACTGAAAGAATGGATTTTCCTCCATGCTTTTTATTCAAATATATTAGGCCAATGCATCTCAAATTTTAGCACAAAAGAATACCTATAACATAAGAGAAATGTACTATTTCCCCAGGGATCTGGGTGCACAACCACCAAAACTTTAACTGTTCTCTAACATCTGGTATTTTATCTTTCAAATATTGCAAATTTTATATTCTTTTCCAGGACACATATGACTATATTCTTATGCCAAGAACAGCATTTAAATTATGTACTGTCAGAAAAAAACAATTTTGCAGTGTTTATCCTAGAATTAAGCAAACCTTCATTTTGAGAGGCCCAGCTTCAGATACTTCATTTAAGAAAACAATATTAGAAAATAAATATTTACACACTGGGTCAGAATAAACTCACTTTTCTAGTTTTCCTGAATTGCCAAGAATATTATTTGAAAGGTCATTGATCTTCTTGAAGTTTCCAAAAATGATTACAGTGTACCTTAGCAGCTTAGATTTCTTTGGTCATACAAACATTTAATAAAACTTGCTTAAACTTATTTATACTTTCAATTTTTCTCACTTTGAAGTGTCAATGAGTCCAGACATATACTCTTCCTACTTTAAGTAGTATCCCTAACATATGAGAAAAATTTGTAAGCTGTCTCATACACAAGGAAAGGATTCCATGATCAAATAAGGTTGGGAAACTAAGCATACCACATGTTTCTCGTAGATTTAAAATAAATGCTAGAATATTGAAGCCTCTAAGAAGGCCTATAGTAGCTCAAACAATTCTCAATTCTTATTTTCACAGATCAGTTATTAACCACTAGTGTAACTAGTGCTCCATGGAACATACTTTGCGAAATATATACAATTGTTGATCTCCTACGCTTATATTACAATCCATCTCAGTGTTTGCCATTCAAAAGTGGGGGACAAAGGTATTTTTTTTTCATTTGGTTGTTTCTTTTCTAAAAAATGAATATTATTAATTAATTTTTGTTGTTGATTATAATTGATAGTAGTTATACCTGTTAATGCATATAGTAAGATGTTTCAATATATAACTGTTAAATTTAGAAGCACTAAATCTCATTAGCTGAATCATGTATTTTATGTTTGGCAACAAGATTTGCATAAAGGCATTTCTGTTTAGTTTTTTAAAATCTTTCCAGTGATTCCCATCATCTGTATTTTTTACCTATAGAAATGCCCTGAGTTCATACTATAGAATTACAATTAGTCCCAATTTCCTTCTATATCAATAATGAGGGTTTAAAACGCACCATTTTATCAAATGTTTCAGATTCATTTTTTCTTTATATCAATTATCTTCAGTAGAACACTTTGGTGCCCAGCAGTTTTTTAGTTCATACACAAATATTTTTTGAAACCTTCTTTAAATCTACATTGATCAACTGAGAAATTTTATTCACTTTGTGTAACAACTTATTCAGAGATTTTGCATTTGCTCCTACCAAGTTATTGAACGTAGCAGTAATTCTGCTATTTTTTTTCTTCCAAAGATGTACCTATGAAACTTTACCCGATTATCTATCTCTCATCTTGTTCCTTTTCAAGATTAAACAGTAAAATAGAAAATAACATTTGATTAACCTATTACACTTAACAGAGATCCTTAAAGCACATTATGTCACTACGATTTTGATTGTGAATACTTAAAGAACAGCAAGGAAGGAGAATGGGAGACTGCAAAGCCCAGTGGAAAAATTGCACAGGAAAAGAACAGAAACCCACAGAGAAAATCCAAATAAAACAAACTGGAACATGAAATGGGAACCTGAGGGAAATGGAGTGGAAGATGGCAGAGGGCAATGATACATTTCAAAACAAACAGGCTATATATGTATATGAAAATAAATCATAGTAGAAGTAAATGGAATGCAGAGAAGCCTGGGGGTGTTGATTATTAATCCTCAAATTTAACAAAGAACAGAAGAGCGAAATGCACCTAGTAGTCTGGGACATGCTGAAAAGAAGGAAGGAAATTGCAACATGGGAAATCTAATTTCACAGCCATAACAACAGTTTCATTAATTTTATATAGATTCTGTCTAATGAAAATAATTCAGCATGAATTAAAGATGAATAAATACTTGTAAGTAAAAAAATTTTCTGGAAATAATTTACCCTATTCAGATTTCTTATGAAGCTATTTTATTGAGTATATAGGTATAGAGGAAAGGAAGAAACACTTCAACTCAGTGACGTGAGACTTAAGAGACTCAAGTTTTTAAAATAGATGCTTCTAGAGGGCAATGATTATGTTGGTGGTGTGTGTTATGATTTTGGAGTACCCAGCATTAATATAAATTCAGTAAATATTCAATATTTACTGGGGAAAATGATGACAAAGACCTTGGTTTTCATTGTAATGTGTTCTACAATCAAGTCAATCTGCCTCATGGCTTTGTTACAAATATATATAACATACTTACAGTTCCTCGCAAGATGAACAATGTCATAATATGGGCCCTAATTGTGAAAAAAAGTGTGAGTTGCATACAGACTGAGGTCTGGAAACTGCCAGAGGTGGACAGAAGGGGAACAGATTTTTAGATAGCAGGGGAAGGGGACAAACCCAGCTTTAGACAGTAGGATAAAGTACAACCAGTGGAGCACAGTATTTGGAGAGAATGGTGAAGAGGCAGGAAGCAGCATGTTACTCAAATAATAATGATGAGGATAACAACAGCTACAGTGACATTTCTAGTGTGTCTAGCCTGTTGAAGACACTATATCAGGTAGTTTAATACATGTTCTTATTTAATCCTGACATTATCCTGTGGTTAAGTATCATTTAGGTAGGTGTTACTATTTCCATTTTAGAGATAAGAAATTTGAAGCTCAAAGAAATTAAGTAAATTCTCCACAATCACACAGCTAGTAAGTAGATTCAAATCCACCTCTGCCTAGTTAAAATCCCTTCCCCCCTCCACTTAATAACCCATATGGTGTAATCTCAATGTGAAGCTCTTTTCAAAGTTCTAGAGGGGTGGGGGTAGGTGAACTGAAGTGCAGAAATAATACTTATTGACAAAAACAAGGGGGGATTGTTAGATTCCCTGAAAAAGCACATCATCATAGCATAGTAACAATAGGTTAAGATACCCAACTTGGGAATCAGATAAACCTTGCTCAGTGTATTATTTTGAAGAAGTCTTCAACTTTCAAAGCCTCTGTTTCCATAACTCCAGAATGGGGATAATAATATTTAATATTTATGGGAATAATTCCATACCTGTAGAATTGGGACACTTAAAAATGCAAACACACGTAGAACACTCAACACAGTGCCTGGCATCTAGTAAATAATAAACAACAGTTAATTCTTGTCTCTATTTGTGTTGCTGCTGTTACTAATCTATGTTATCTGTGCCACTCCAAACATTCCCGCCAGTATGCTTATATCTTAGAGTTCATCTAAGAAAAGAACACATTTACAACTAGAGGGGTTAGTGACTTGCAGAGGTAAGATACAAAGATAGTCAATTACAAATTCCAGAAGAAAATCTGTAAAAGTTCAGGGCTCAGTTGTGAGAAAATGTCTCTTTTCTGTCCATCTAGGTGATCTTGTTCAGTTTCATGGCTTTAATATGCTGAGGGGTCAAATTTGAATCTTTAGACTTTTCCCCTGGAATCCCAATCTCATATATCCAATGTCTTCTTTGATATCTCCACTTTGATGCCTCATAGGCATCTCAAACTTAACATGTCTAAAATTGAACTCCTGTTTTCTTCAAATTTTCTCTTCTTTCATTCCTCCTCATTTAAGTTGGTAGCAAATCCATTTTTCTTTTTGATGATCAAACACCTTGCCTTCTTCATTGACTTATCTCTTCCTCTCTTACTCCACATTCATTCTGCCATGAAATCCTGTTAGATCTACCTTGAAAGACCTCAAATTTGATCACTTTTCACTACCACCATTGCTACCACCCTGGACTGGGTTGTCAAGTATCTAGTCTGGAGTATTGCAATAGTCTCTTAACTGGGCTTCCAGCTCCTTTCTTGCCTTTTACTGTATATACTTTGCATATCAATCAGCATGATCATTTAACCATTTAGGTCATATCATAACATTTTTCTGCTCGAAGGCTTCAATGGTATACTATCTCACTGAGAGAAAAAGGTAAAGTCTTTACAAAGTGTGCTAGGGCCCTTTCCATCTGCGCCATAGTTTCCTCTCGGACCTCATCTTCTTCCCAATGCTCAAGCTGCAATGGCCACACCAACCTGCTCACAGAACTTACACACACCAGGCATATTTCTTCCTTAGCATATTTCTTCCTTAGTTCTTTTGAATTTGCTATTTGTCCCAAACCATCTGGATGGCTTATTTTTTAATTTATTTCAAGTCCTTTACTCAACTGTTATCCTTTCAGGGAGATGTCTAAAATATCAACCAGGACATCTAGAAATTACCCCATACCTGATTATTTCTTTGCTTTCATCACTGTTTTTATTTTTTGTATTTTTCCACCTAGAACAGTGTATGGCTCAATTTTGAATGAGTGAAATAATAAATTTTGGCTCCAGGCCTTCTTTATCATTCTGTTCCATTCCCTCCATATTTAATATTTATACCATTGTCTGTGTATCTGTCAAAAAGGAGGTTGATATGTGTGCCAGTATATACGCATTTGTGTATATTGTATATTAAATTATAAGGTCTTCATGCTTGGGATTTAACTGTCTGTCTCACATGTATAGTTGAAGAATAGTTCTGAATGCAGATAAATGTTTAATAAAATGTTTATAATTGATTTTGATGAATCCACTTCAAGCAAACTTCTTGATTGTGTGATATATGCTCCCATTTTCTCTACAGAAAAATGAATAGGGTAAAAACCATAAACACATTCCCCCATTAGTCACTATGAATAAAGTTTCACATTTGCCTTCATCTTTCTTCTATCTTCTCTCTTGTTCCATTTGCTTTTTTGTTATGAAACTAGTATTTATGACCGAGGCAGGGCTGAGTAAGATGCAGTGATTATAGCTGACTTTATCACAGCTGTATTACTTAGCTGCAAGGTGAAGCGCTGTGGTAAAATGGATCATGAATCCCTGAAATTGACTATCCGTCACCTTTATAATCCTGATGGAGAGGCAGGTCAGATCAGGCCTGACAACTTCCCATGCAAACAAGGGCACGAAAGCAATGTTCCTGACTCAATTTGTCTGGAAAATAACTACTAAACAATAAGACAAAAGTGAAAAGGAAGCCACCAGTGAGAGGACTGGGAGCATTGTGTAGAGTTTTATCCCAATACATGGACTGGATGAAAATTCTCTGAGTTGTAAAAGTGTAGATAATACAGGTATTTAAGACACATACACTTAGAATTGCCTCAGCCATTATTGATTAATTCCTGTATTCGCAATTCTTGCCCTAAACTCAGAACTTTTATAAAATTTTTGAGTTGAATATACCTTTGATGTTTTTAGCTCAACATCCCCTGACACATAAGTAGGAGACCAATAAATATTTGTTAAATAAATGCATGACTGAATAAATCAATGGACTGATATTTAGCACTTATTGGGTCTTTACTTTATTACTATAGTGATGAGAATTTCATCACTTTATAAGAAAACTTATTCCACTATTAAAGAGTGTTTTAATTTGTAATATTTTTTACTTCTAATGAACCAAAATTTTCTTTGTTTTAAATTGCATTAGGAATTGTCATGGCTAGGAGTCATTAGTTTTGATTTGATTATCTCTTTCTTTCTGTACACCAGCTTATTGAATTTCTTACTGTGGAATTATTTGGTAGATTTTAGATTCTTTCTCTCTGAACCTTATGGATATATCCTTCAAATGCTTGGGATAACTCAAAGTCCTATACCTACTGATTATAATGGGCCCTAGAAAACGAGGGCCCCCTACACCACCTAATATAAGAAATTTTGTATGTTCTTCTTCAGTTTTATGGTACTATATCCTTCCTCTGCTTTTAGCTGAGGTGTCTGGGATCTACTACATTTCTACATTAATGTTCTATGGGAATTCACTTCAGCACTGAGTAGCAGATATGCATTTCAACATGGAATAGACTCTCTCAAAGAGCCCTAATCATTGAATCCATAATTCTGAGTTTTTATGCCTTTTATGTTTTGGATCTTTTACAGAGATTAATTCTCAAAATCCAAGCTTTGTTTGTAATTATCTACTATTCCAAGTATAGGATATTCCTCTAATGGGAATACATGAGGGTTTTGATCCAATAAAAATGTTCAAGGACTCAATTTCATCACATTTGTTATGTACTTCAAGTTTGGCTCCATCTCATCATAGACAAAAATATAGAACTCCTTTATATGACAGGACCACCAATTACTCAGAAATAATTTCTTTAAATAATGATGCAACAATAAGCCCCATTACTCCAAAGATACCTCTCAATCCTTTATTCGGCCTCATGAGAAAATGGTTTAGTTGGTGTTCTCTGTTATGTGTGTGTGTGTGTATGTGTGTAGGATTAGCTGTCTTTGAAATTCACTTGTTCTTTGCTAATGAAACCTCTGCGTCGCTAACAAAGCAGAAAATAAAAAAGGTAAATAGCGCTCCCCAGAAACAATTTGTTTCTTGTTACGTGCATTCTTGTTAAACACCATCTGAGAGACTCTTTGCAGAGCAAGAAAGAGAAAAAGGCTGCAAACACAATTAGCTGAGTCAAAAAGAAATAATAATTTCAGTCACGATGCAGTAGAATGGATATTCAGACAGACATGCCTGCAGTCCAGAGGGAAAAAAATGGAGCACTGCAGTCATTGACAGTCACAGGAAATATGATATATGAGGGTACACACATAGGTACTGATTGCCAGGAACATCTTTGTATTGATTTCATTAAAGATCATGGGGGTAGCTGTCACTCCTGAACCTCACAGCCCCTGCCTGAAGGTCAAGTCAATTGCTGCATAATACACAGCAGAAAGAAATAATTGCTTTAAAAAATTTTACTGAAACATATTTTTACTGAACAACTACTATGTGCAAGCAATAGGCTGATATGCTAATAACTCTATGTTAAGAAAACAATGTAGGGAAAGAAATGAATTAGATAAAGTAGTTGTAATAGGGATAATTAAGAACATGAAATTCTTCAAACATTAATTGACAACTGACGACAAATCACCATGTTTGGCTGAACACAGTTCATAAACCCTCCTGAAAATGATCGGAGCCAAACAGTATTACCTTTAACACTGAAGAGTGAAGGAATAATATGGACACACACCCATTAGGTCATATTTTCCCTTTTAGTCACATACCAGATGGAATCTTTTAATGGATGGAAGTAGGTGATTAATATTCCACTAAATGTGAAATGCTGCTTTATTTATTTATTCATTTATTTTTTTGAGATAGAGTCTCACTCTTGCCTGGGCTAGAGTGCCATGGCATCAGCCTAGCTCTCAGCAACCTCAAACTCCTGGGCTCAGGCAATCCTTCTGCCTCAGACTCCCGAGTAGCTGGGACTACAGGCATGCGCCACCATGCCCGGCTAATTTTTTCTATATATTTTTAGTTGGCCAATTAATTTCTTTCTATTTTTAGTAGAGATGGGGTCTCGCTCTTGCTCAGGCTGGTTTCAAACTCCTGAC
>CAUYRT010013174.1:0-32183 GCA_963574885.1 Lepilemur ruficaudatus | reverse complement strand
CTCCCAAGTAGCTGGGACTACAGGCATGCGCCACCATGCCTGGCTAATTTTTTACATATATTTTTAGTTGTCCAATTAATTTCTTTCTATTTTATAGTAGAGACGGGGTCTCACTCTTGCTCAGGCTGGTCTTGAACTCCTCACCTTGAGCTATCCACCCGCCTCGGCCTCCCAGAGTGCTAGGATTACAGGTGTGAGCCACCGCGCCCGGCCTCAACCCAATTTTAAATGTACAAACCCTTCGACTAAGCACCCTACTCCTAAGAAATACAAGCAAGTGTACACCACTTAAAGAGATACGAGAATATTCACTGTAACACAGTTTAAATCAAAACAATGGAAAACAAACTAAATGCCTCCAAATTGAGGGAAAGTTAAATACTTTACAGAGTTATAGAACATTATGATGCTACTATATAGAAAAAATATGAATGTACTGACATCAAACTATATCTGCAACATGTTGGATGTGGAAAAAATTGAAGAATAGGAAAAACAGTCCATTTTTAAAAGGAAAAATCACACTATAATACATTTATACGCACACACTCACACACACACAGAATATGTATTAAATCACAAACTGCCTTTAAGGAGGTAATTTAAGAACAAGACAAGTGGAATTCATAAGAGAAACAGATGGCTTACACATTACATTCTTTTATAGTGCTTGAATTTTTAAAAAGAACCATGTGTTACTTTTTTAAAAAAGTAAAGATGATAAATATGTTAACATGTTTAAACACCAGAGGTAGTTGCAATTTTAAAGATAACTGACTTTGTATCATTTTGGAAAGTAAGCTATCTTTCTATAAATCTTTTATTAGATTGCAAAATACCTCATTTTAATAGAGTAGCATTCTGATAAAAATACTTACGTATCTAGACAATCAACCATGCATATAAAATATCAAGAATACAAATCCATATTTATATAACATAAAAATGAAAAGATCAGATTTTCAGTTATACTTTTTTCAAATCAGAAACACTTGCATACCAGGTTCATGAGCCAGAGCATGCTGAAGAACTTTTTCTGCTTTGTCATACCACTTCAACTTTAATAAGAGCTCAGCCAGGTCATAGCAAAGATAATTCTGTTGTCCACTTTTCAGAGCAGCTTCATAATAAGTGATTGCCTAAGTAAAATTCATTTCATTTATGAAAAAAAGGCAATGAGAATGGCATTCAAGCATAGATATTTTATACATCACAGACTGAAAGCATATGCACAATTGGAAATAACCAGCAAGAATCTTAGGATATACCTGTCTACCAGTTAAGTATGCCATTTTTCTTACAGAATCAAACACAGCACAAAGCAACTAAGATTTCTTACAGTAAGTGGCTAAAGAACAGTGCTTGGCAAAAAACTTTTTACAGGTTTTATTCTAGAGGCCAGAAAACCTTACTGAATGCATATACTTTGTTAGCTGTTGTATATATATTCAAAAATTACTAGGAATAGGGCAAGAATATAACAGTTAAAGCAAAATCCATTCTCCCTACTAGGAAAAAAAAATAACTCAAAACACATAGCTTGCCAAAATTAGTTCAGCAGAAAGAACATTTATCATGCTTTGTCACATAATGAAAGAGATGTAAGAATAGCAACTTTATGCTAATTGATTTAGTGGCAAGGATACAGCCGCAAAATGAAGCGTGAAGTAAACTCTAGGGCCTGAAAGATCTTCACAAAATGGGGCAATGAAGAATTTGAAACACTGAGAAAGCCTTTAACACAAATCCCAGTTCATAAATACATATTTGCAGTTTATAACCATCAAAGATGCAAATGGTGCTTGGTGAAGAATTCTCTGGAACAGGGTTTGTTTGATACGTTGGATACAACAGACATATTTCAAAAGGACTTACCTTCGAGTAGTTGTGGGTTTTGACAAGTGCCTTCCCAATTTTACTTGCCAATGTTCCATCTTTTGGGTTCTGATTTAATGCTTGCTCATATGCTACTATTGCTTCTTCAGGCTAATATTGTCAAACACAAAAATAAGCAGTAAAAAACAGCTTAACTGGATTCCATTAAATGGCACTATTTCTACAGTTAAGATCTATATTTTGAATACATCATAAGACTAAGCACATATTGAATTCCAGAAACTTCAACAACTTCAGAAAGGTGACAGTGAGCAGGGTAGGTGTAACTTATTAGTATAATCGTACCCATGTTAACTGTGCTTCTGTCTACATAAATAACAATATAAGAACTAGAAGACAGCTTCCTGACTTTTCATTTCTGGAAGTCATTATAACAACCAGTTACAGAGAGTTGGAGGATTGCTTCCCTTTGAAGAAAACACCATCTTAACCAGTAGCTCTCGTCATCTTTCTGTTTAAACGACGCTCCTAACCTGCTTCTGGTGTCATTTCTATTTCAAATAATGGTAGCGCTGAATTACTGGATCTTAACTCGAAAAAAAATCAATTTTTTCAAATTGTAATGGCTATCTCCCTTTTATTGTGATGACTAGATCTTCAAATATTAACTAAACATTATTAAAAAACCAAATTCCTTTTAATATAAAGTTACATTAATCACAAAGTTTTTCTTTTTTTTAAATCTAAGTTCAGTAGCATCAGAAATTTTACCTCTTGAATATGCATGTATGCATCACCAAGGAGAAGAAAAGACCGAGGACTGGGCATTCTTTCAGCAATTTCTCTGGAAATCAAACCAACTGTACTTAGTATACTGAATATAAATATCTTCTTCTAAGCCAATAAAATAAAAGGTAAACCCATTTATTTCAATTAGGCAGTAACCTTCGGAGTATCTTCCACACATCCAACAGTGTAATATTAACCCCCCCCCACACCCATGCCCAGATTGTTTATGCTAGATCAATTATTTTTGTCATTGAATCTTTCCATTTTCTGAAATTAACAGAGTACAGGTAGACAGTAAACATATAAACACTCATTATCTGGAAATACACATTTTGCTATCTTTAATTTTGAAATGATGTGGGAGTAAAGGTACCAAAAAGTGATAGGGGGAAATAAAATCTTAATGTTCTCCTATGAATCTTGAGCTCTGATACTCATGGCATAAATTAAAGGCTAAAAGGAGCTACCTTAAAAAATGCAAAATCTTCTACTTCACTATTTGCTGCTAATTTTTTACCTATAATATTTAGACCACTAACTGTAAAAATAACAAAGTTATTCAAGTAACAATATGGTGCTACATCTCTAAAATACAGTTTCTCATCTAATTGATGTAAAAACTCTTTGAGAAAGAAAAGTATTACCCCAATTTTAGAGATGATGTTAAGAGTTTAAGTCTGTAACTAATGATTCAGATCTGCCTGAAACAAAAACCTATGCTTTTAACTATTACATACGGTGCATCCAAAACAAATCCACCCTATTTTTATATCATTAGAGATGATGGTACTGATCTTTTAGAAATATTTTAGAAAATACCACCTAGGAGCTTTAGTTCATCCAACTAAACATGAGGTGTTGCTCAGGTTCTCTGAATCACTCAGCACTTACAAAGAAGCTGAGCACACTTTTGAGCTTTGTTATTTATAAAATACAGATGAATCAAGAATGAAATAATTCATCAACATTTTACTATATTTTCAAGAGCTAAAAACATTAATTTTCTTTTACATAAAGTATATGCTTGCTTGTTTACCTTTTTGTTTGGGGAGAAGAGGAAGAGCAATGTGTGTGTGTGTGTGTGTGTGTGTGAGTGTGTGTTGTGCATCCCAATAACTCCTAAGGGCATCAGTGTGATATAACTTTTAAAGCACCTGCCCTTTCCCCGAGAAAAATGTGTAATCCATATCTTTCTGTGGTGCATACTAAGCCATAACCTCCTTTTGCTACAACTCTATACTGAGTATTAAATATGCCTGCCTATGCCCTGGATTGCTATTACGTTACATAATCCTCTTAAGTTATTAGGATACATGTAACTATTGCTCTTTTCCTCTCAAACAGGAAGACTCAGAGTCTAGAAATAACATTTGATGAGGAGAGCTGAGAAGCTGAGTAAGCTGCAGTTTGAAATAATCATAATTATGTTTTAGGGAGAGCAAATAACTTGGTTAGAGTGACTGTGGTTGCTGGTAGGAGAAGGAATCAAGACTACATTAAGGAAAGGATCAACAGAGTATCTATAAAGCAGCTGAATGGAAGTAAAAAATAAATTTGTGAATTAAAATTAGGAGGTAATAAAATATAATGTGTTAAAATATAATGAGTTGAGATAATTATTTACCTATAACAAGTGATATATAACATTTTCTCTTTTCTGTGCTTCAGATAAATATCTGCCATTTTTTCTTTTGCCTCTATAAAGTAAGGCTGTTCAGTTGTAACATTTCGAAGCATGCTTAGAGCCCGCTCAGTGTCTCCTTGGGCCAGAGCTAGGTCTGCGTTAGCAATAGTAACACGCAATTCTTCAGATGTTCCGGAAAATTCATGGATGGCATCTTGTAAAACTTTTGCTGCCTCATGCTGTAAAGATGAAACGAAAACATGGTTCTTTCAAAATAGTCAACAAATTACATTAGAAAGGGGAGTTTTCCAATTATACAGAATGAATAATAAATGTTAACACAGTTATGATATTGATGAAATAAATTGATAGATTTTCTGAAAAGTATAAAAACTTAAAACTAAACCCAGACACCAATATCCGATTAAGCCATAAATATTTGTCAGCTGCATAAATGATTTCAAAACTAGGACAACATCGGTTGCTACACAGAGTTACTACTACTATAATTTAATGAGCACTTACCCTGTCTTCAACATTGTATTAGCCCATTTAATTCACAAAATCCCCTCTAATATAATATCCTCACCTTGAAGTTAGGAAATTGAGATTTAGAGAGCTGAAAAGTTAACCAACCAGAATTCAAACTGGGGCAGCCTGACACCAAAGCCTAACTTCTTAGCTATGCTGACTGCTACCCCTTGATGGGATCCAGTCTGGTCTCCACTGTACATGCTGGCTCTTCATCAAGTAGCGGATGACTTTATTCCATCCCCCAGAATAACATTTTTGTTAGACCTTGGGTGACTATTTTACCTCATTTCCAAGTATGTACCTCTGTGAATCTCAAGTATCACTTAAGATTCATCTCAACTTTATAGATTGTAAGACATTCTGATTTAAGAAATGTTAAAATGTGGGAAAAAAAGTACATCTTAGAATCACCTATATATGGTAGAATTGGCCCTACTTATTAAATGTATTGTAAGTTAATTTATTAATAAAATAAAAATTCTTTGTGATTTGGCAAATATCTAGAAATACAGCCTTTTTCATTTTCATTAAAATATGAAAGTAAGTGACTAGCAACCTCTGCAAGCTAAAAAAACTGGTAAATGACTTTAAGTTCTTCATTTTCCACAAGGTTTTAATTTTCCCAGAATTATATTCTACCTAATCTGTATGTATTATTAAAGTATCTGACTTTATGATATTCCTATGGGTTTTCCAAAGCTGTATTCATCAAGTATTTATTTTGTTTTTCAATTATAGAATTTCAGGTTGGTACTTTCATTTTTTTTCATTTTTTTATAAGTAGTACTTATATGTGCATCTGTATGTATGTGTATTAATTCCTTTAGGAATTCACAGGATTACAACTGCATTATATTAATATTATTGCCTTTCATGGTAACCAAGATAATTATATATTATATTATCACATTTCATAGTAGTCAACATAAGCACACTGATACTTAATGTCATCCAGCAGCAAATTATGTTTAACTTTCAGGGGCTTACAGGAAGTAGTATGTTTTAGTGCAAAGTAATGAAAAATAAAATTTCTAAACTTTACCACTTGGTCAAGGGAGTAATTCAGTTTTTTCATTTTCTACTAACATATATACCAGAGTAACATATTCAGATCTCAGCCACTGAATTTAAAACTTGACCTACCTGTTCTTCATTTAAGCGGTGAACCTCTACCAACTCAAGAAAGATTGATAAACGATGGCTTGTATCAACTTCAGTTTTTCTGTATTTGGATTTTGACAAAGCTCCAATTCTTCTCATTCCTGGTAAATTCATTGCCATATGCAGAGTTTTAATTGCTTCTGTTATTTCTCCCATTTTCTTTTGTGACTGAGCTTTTATCAAATGATATAAAGGATATTCTCTCACCTGAAAAATATTTAGTAATGCTTCCTTGGAGTGCCTACATTAACATATAATTTACAATCCATCAAACACTAAAATAATAGGATCATTGAGAGCAGTCCATCTATGACTGTACGCATGAGGTCTACTTCTGTCCTCTTCATTTATTGTATTAAATCAGATTCAAGGAAATTGCCACTACCTAATGTCCTCCTGGTTGAATCAAAGAGGTTGATTAGGTGATTCTACCATGACAGAAAAAAAATGCACAGTTTATAAGGCTGGCAAATGCATTCTAAGAAATCTTCTGAGTCTTCAGGAAAGGAATTTCTTTCTCTGGGACTTTTAGTACTGATATAAAGTTATCAGATTTCTAGAAACACAGTTTTCTCCTTGATTTCATTTATTTTTTAAGGTTGAAAATTTCAGGACACTTTAATCAAACATTAGCTTTACCCTTTGATAATAGATAATATTCCCAAACATGTAGTAGTAACAAAGCTTCTATCTTTAGTCTGGCAATCAACAGTGTAAACACAAAACATAAGAGAATGACAAAACGCATGAGGAAAAAGATGTCAAAGGGAAGGAGATGATCCGGAATGAGGTAATGTGGCAGCCACCTAATGATCAGCAAGTCTACAATCCTCCTAAGGCCGAGGTTCCCAACCTTAGCTAGGCATCACATGCGCCTCTGGAGCTTCCTGTGACTACCCATGCCTGAGCTCTTCTCTCAGAAATTTCCATTCACTGGGGCCGGGGCACCAGTACTGGGGTTGTTATGCACCACCAGTCTTGAAAACCACTGCCCCAAGAAGCAGGTGATCTTTTCTGCAGATCTTTACTAGAACTTGAATTCTCTAGTTCACTCAAGGGTTCTCCCACCACAGGGCTCAAGACCCTGCCTGTGAAGCAAAGCAAAAGTTTGAGGAGCTCCTCCTTGACTCTAGGTAGCTCATGGAGCACTTGAACCTAGGATTTTCCTTAATCCTGAGGGGATACTGGATATAACACACAAAATTTCTTGGCTAGATATGAAGTAGTGTGTTTATATCCTCAAACCACAAAATAACTTTCAAAATGACTAGATGTTCTTTGACAATGAAACTAAAAAGAAGTTATTCAAAACCAAGGTCCAAGAAAGAAATGGATGATAACATTTATTATCCTTATACATAAAAAGATTTGGCATGATGCTCTACAGTTTATAGTATTTCTATATACATTCATTATTGCATTTAATTGTTGCATGTAATTCTCATAACAGTACAGTATTATGATGTGAGTTTTATAGAAAAGAGAGAGATATGTGCAAAGACCAGACACTGACCTTAGGTCTTTTAACTACGTCAGAGGTGGCCACGCTTTTTTTCCTACTGCTTATGTATTCAAATTTTTTTCCCATTAAAAATGTATTTATTAGCAAAATATTACAGGCTAAAACACAAATACTTGAATATGTAAACATTTAAGGAGGGTCATAGTTCTTATCCAGTTGAGTCTGGACTACTTACCTTAAAATTATAGCTCAGACTAAGTTCAAGAGACTGAGAACACAATTTGAATTTTTCTTGAGACAAATACACCTGCGCCATCAGGAGATGAGCATCTGCGTAAGAGGGATTGCGTTCTAGGCAGTGCTGCAGGTTATTATAAGCAGCTTCATTGTCACCTAACGAGGGAAACAAAACATCATTATAATTCAAATGATTAAGAGATGTAGATCTGAGAGAGAAGAGGGGAAAGAGTGTTTAGTTTACAGATAGTTCTAGGGTTTAAAGTTCTTCGTTCCTAAGACCATGATTTAATTTCCACCTGTGTCAGTTAGCTTCCTCTTAGTCCATATGAAAGAATATACCTGCAAGGAAGGCCAGCCCTTGATCTCAACGAGCAAACCAGGGAAAGCAGGAAATGATGAGAGTCAAGCACCAGTGCTACTGAGAGGCCTACAAATGTACCTTTATTTTCCTTGTCAAAAAAAAAAAAAAAGGTTTTATTTACAACTTCATTAAAATAAACTGTAAAACTTAGACATTTAAAAAGCTAGAATTAGGATATAGTCTAACAATCATTCTAGGCCAAAAACTTTATTACTACTGTACACAAAATAACAAAAAAGGCAGAAGGATATATTACAGAGGTTCAGAAGTATGAGTTATAGATTTACAATGCGTTTAAATACCAACTGAGATATCAAATGTTTCAAAAACATCTGTTATATATCTGGGAGTCTTAAAATGGAAGGCAATTATCAAGACTAAAGTGACAAGAACGGTGGAATCAACCTTGGGCTGGCAGACGGGGTAGGAAGAGGCTCTTAGAGAAAAAGCAGCAGACTCTAGGTCCATGATGTAAACCACACTGGTCTGCATTTAGCTATCTCATAAATTGGCCTTAAGGAGGTATAAGTAGGCCAACTTCCCTTGCAACCTTGCTAGAAGAATGGGGGAAGAAGAGATCGCAAATTATTTTCCGTTCAGATATGCACCTCAACCTTACCTGATGCCTCAACAGACAAAGTAAGGCCTGCAGTCAGGGCTTTCTAATTAATTCTCAAAGATTCAACCTACTTACAAAAGAAATCTATTGAAATAGAAAATGTTTTTCTCAGAGACAGAGGATTAATAGACAAATAATTGGCTGAGATAGCATAATAACTTACTAAACACAGTGTCAAAAAAAATTTGGCAATCAACTGTTAAGCATAATTAATAATGTTGGATTCTTTCTTTTTTTCCGTACTGTGACACAATCCAACACCTAGAACTCCACAGGCAAAAAAACCCCAAAAAAAATAAAAAAGGAAAGAGGAGCATTAAGATGATAACTTGAAGAAAGAGGTTGTTTTCATAGAAGAAAGTACATAGAGAAAGAATTAGGGTTTGCAACCAAGAGATTGAAGAAAATAAGGACTGCATGAATAATTGAGATCAGAATCTTTCTTGTTTCTTTGAAGAGTGAGAGGAAGGATACGTGGAGTTAGCATCAGAAGGCCAATAAATATTTTAAAATGAGAAGTGGGTCATCCCTGTTGGAGAAAATAGACCACGTCAACAGAGATCAACATCGACATCACATTCTTATCTAAGACTGGCCCAATTTCCCTTGAGTGAAAATGGAAGACATTTCTGTCCTACATATCTGTCTTTGCCAGGTCCTGTACTATGTAGTGAAGTGTTTGGTGTTTTTCTTGGGTTCCTTGGAGGGAGCCTCTAAATGTTGGAATTTCCCTAGCAATAGGAGTACCTTCATTAGTTGTAATGGGCCCTGATAGTTTAACCTAATGAGGAGACTCATGGTGGACCTCTAGATAGTTTATCCTAATGATGAGACTCGGGCTGGGGGCCATCTGTGCCAGAAAGACCAACCATGTGATTAGAAGGTTGGGGCTTTAAGCCATGTGCTATTAGCCAGAGGTGGGATGGAATTGAGTTCAATCATGTGGCCAGTGCTTTAATCCATGCCTACTTAATGAAATCCCAATAAAACTTCTGAACATCACAGCTGGGTGAGTTTCCCTGGTTGGTAATACTCTTGAGTATCACACAACTGTGTGTCCAGAAGGTGATGTGTCCTAACTCTCTGGGGAGAGGACAAGGGAAACTTTACCCTGGGCTCGCTTTCCCTTTTGGTGTTTCAGGTGTTTCCTGTTGCTTTAATAAAACTGAAGCATAAGTCTAGTGCTTTCTTGAGTTCTGTCAGTCATTCTAGTAAATTATTGAACCTGAGGGGGTTGTAGCAAGCTCTAAATTTACAGTCAGCTAGTCAGAAGAGCAAGAGACCCTAGGAATCCCCAAACTTGTGATTATCTAATGTGAAGGAAGTTTTATGGAGGACAGTGCCCTCAGCCTGTGGCCCAACTCCAGCTAGTTGGTGTCAGAAATCTCTGGAGTCACCAGTTTAGACACATGCTAGCAATATGCCAAATGATTTAAGCCTGCTCTTTTTGGAAATAAGGTTAATATAAGAAACTTTCATTCCTAGAGACTTTGGCAATTAAGTATTACTAGATTGATTTATAACAATTTTTGGAATAATAGATATTTAATAAAGTAATTAAAGAAGTCAAAGTCCTAGTTTAATCATCCAGTAGGAGATACCCATTCCAATTGGGAGGACAGTAGAAATACCAGGTGGCTCAACAGAACTCAGTTAAAAGGTATTATACACCTAGAATATCTGAGAGGGGAAACAAGCTTTTTACATCACATAAGTTTTTTTTTTTTCAAACAGTTAAACCGAAATCCAAAAAAGCAGCAAGGCAACTTCATCACTCTCTCCTTTATATATAGGAAATAAGTATTTATGAAAATACCTTTAAGTTAGTTTCTGCTATTATGACTTTATGAACTTTATTTACTTTGTATAGTATTCGGTTGGCAAAAGTACATATTAATATATATACAAATGATATAACGGTCTATTTTTATGTATAAAATCATGTATTTGTCTGTGTCCTAAAAACCTAAGGTTATAACTAGGATTTTTTTTTAAGCTATATGTAACCATTCACAAAAAGGAAACAGGAATTAATCAATACATTTCATAAAGACCTGCACTCTGGCATATGTTACATTTGGTTATGCTAATGGATTAAAAGATTGTAAATTCTTATTGCTAGTCCCGGTACCATCTCACAGACTTTTTTTTTTTTAAGTGATACATTGTATTTTCCTAGCAATTCACTTGAACCATAAAAGTTTACGGTAACTGTTAAAGTAAGTAGTAAGTTATGCAGTTTTATTTTGGATCAAAATGACTTATCCACACATTTGTAAAATGTGCATTTTATGTGACTTTTCTCCATATTATGTGAAGTGCTTAACTTATTTTCACAACATCAGAATGAAAAGGTTATTTTAACTTTTTAAGGTATACTATACCTGACAAGTATTTCACTTTTGCTATTAGGAAGACAGCTTGCAGCAGACCTGGTACAGTTCTCACTATAACTTCCAAGGCTGAGGTACAACGTCTGAGAAGTGGAGTAACAGGTTGCCCAGGACTCGCAGGCTAAACAAAACAAATTAGATCATTTTATCCGTTTAAAAATAATATTTAGCTAAAAATAAACACATTAATTTTAGTATGACCAGTAAAACTGTATATATTTTTTCTAAAATTTCTATTATTGTTATTTATTCCAGAAATGACTGGACTAATATTAATTTATCTCCTTGAGATCTATGAACAGACTATGCAAATAATGGCTTTTGTTCAGCAAAATAATTATTAAACCATTACACAATTGCTGATTTGATAACAAATGAAAGGAGCATATCTGTTCAAAAACTTTATTGAAGAAATGTATCTATTAAAAGGAAAGATAACTGAGAGGTGGAGTTACTTGCTGGAATTGATACAGTCAAGGCAAGAAGTGTACAAATTCTTGATCTGCCTTGTCACTTACTCAGTTGTATTACTTTCACTGCCCCCTAGAGCATTGTCAGTTTTTGAAGAATTCAGATTTTTTTTTTCCCTACTAGAAATCAGAAGGTAGAACACGCAGGTACAGTATCCTAAATGTCTCATACCTTCATATTCCCCACTTTTCTGCCTGGCATGTTGTAGGCCCTCAAAGTTTTCCTTTTTATTAAGAGTATGATAAAGCAATACCAGAACACTGTCTTACTCTTTTCAATTTTTCTTACTCTTATCATGGCTGTCTGTCCAACCAACATTTATCAGTCACCCAATTACAAGTTAGTAATGTGATATTACAATTTAAATATCAAATGTTCTTTCTCCTTGCTTTGCCTTACTAATGCTGCTTCTTCTAGATGAGGAAAGATCCTTTCTATGCCCCCCATCCTCCACCTGACACGTATGGATTCTTAAATGGACTGTATCCGCTTACGGAAAATCACTCCTATAAAGAGCCATTATTGCTGACAAGAAAGTGCTACATCTCACCTATGCTGAGACACAAAAAATGTATGCTCAGAAAGATACTCAGAATATAACTACTATTGCCTAGAATACTTCAACGTCTTTAAATTTCTCACATATAATCTACATAATAAAATTCAGCATTGAATAATATAGAGTTTTATTAGTAGTTTCAGATTTAGTTTTGCTTATTTTATGGGACTAAGGGTCTTTACGTGTCTTGAAGATCAGAATTTTACACTTCCTTCCATAGTACTAGAGTGAATTCTTTTAAAATATGTTTTTGTAGCATAAGTAAAAATAGTCAAAGTATAAGTGATGTTAAAATTCTGATAATGTTCTTTGCCACCTGCTAAGAATTAGTTATTGAGAACAACCAACATTTTTACTGCAGTTTCAGTGTGCAATCATAGAAAAAAAACAATATGAAGACAATCCTTAATACATTATTTATTCAGTTAAAATTCAAAACAAAGCTGTATTTATAAAAGTGTCAAAGCAATAGGAACATAGCTGGACAGACAATTCTGCCTTTCTGGTATTTCCCCATGAAAACAGCATTATAAATGCTGATTAGGTTCTATCATGCTGATGAAGTAAAATAGGATGTCTAGTTAAAGACCCAATTACCGCTTAATACATTATTTCTTGCTCTACCTACAATGTATTCTCAGCACAGCTGCCAGAGAATCCCTTGAAAACATTAAGTTTTTAAAATGTTGACCCAGATCACGCTGGAAGCCCTTTGGTGACTCCTCATTAGGCTCAGAATTAAATCCAGAGGAATTACAACAGTCCCTATGGTCCTACCTGGTCTGGTCTGTGTTATGACCTCATCTCTGACTACTCCCCTCCTCTTTACTCTGTCCCACCCACGCTCATCTCTTTGCGTCCCTTTGGGCTTCTGCACCAACTGCTCCCTTTGTGTGGAACACTCCACCTTACTGTCACACGTTCCCTTCAAGTCTTTGTTCAGAGCTTACCCGCCTCATAAGGCCTACCCTGACCACCATATCTAAAATAACCAGGGCCTGCTCTATTATTTTCTAATTTTCTATTTTCTCTTATTTTCTAATAACCCTGCTCTATTATTTTCTCCTGTTGTCTTGTAACAAAATACTATGTAAACTACTTAATTACATTATCTGTCTCTTCCTCTTGCAATATACATGTCAGGGGCAAGGAAAGTAGTTTGTTTTTACACTAGTATTTCCCCAGCTCCAAGCAAGTGATGGGTACTCTAGAAATATTTGTAGAATGAATCCTGAATACTAAATGGATAATGGAAAAATGTATTCCAACTTCTAAACAAGTGAAAAGGGATCATGACTGGGGAGACTCAGATCAATCCAAGGTACAACTCTGTGAGGGCTTAGTTAAAAAAACAAGTAAATAATGAAAGCCTGGAGAAGAACATGATGATCAATAAAAGGCAGCATGGGTTCCCTATGGGAAGGTCATTTTCCTCTTTCCCCTTGTTAACACAGTTACTGAAGCTACAGAGCAGGAAGAACACTAAGAACTTTGCTTCTAGCAATGAAGTATTTGATGGTGCCCCTCCTGATAGTAATGTTAAAATGTGAGCTGAACATAACAAAGTTAGGATGTTTGTATCTGCTTACTATCTGTAATAAAAGAGTACTGATTAATGAATCCACACCAATTTGAAAGAACTCTCTGGTAGTCCAACACAAGGTTCCATCTCCAGTTCTATTCAAAAATTGTTAATGCTTAGATGAGACCATTATATTGTCTCAGCACTAGATAAAGCAGATGACAGATGACCACAAAAATTCACATAAAATAGATGGCAATCAGGATCCAAAAGGAATATAATAATATGGAATTATGGGATGAATCTGAGAAGATAAAATTTCATAGAAATAAATGGAGAGTCCTACGTTTAAATCCAAAGGTACAAGAAGTAGCAGATCTAAGGATTTTAGTTAACTGTTAGTTCAACAGGGTCAATAATGTAATATGATTCACAAAAAGAAAGCTGGATGGACATCCAGGATAAGGAAAGAAAAGGGTCTACTCTAGGCCTTGCAGGTCAAATACATGTTTGGAACAGTGAGCTTAATGAGAGGCATAGACACAATAAAGGACATTCTTAGGTTTTCATAGCCAGAGTTCTTAAAACAATGTCATATAAAAAATAAATGGTTGAAAACATGGAATTATTTAGGAGAACAGAAAAACTAATTTCCAAAATCTGAAGCTCTGATTTATGAATGGGGAAGGATCCTTGCTTTGACTAAGTAACTAGACTTGCTCTATGTCACTCCAGGGAAAAGGAGGACCAGTTAGTCGTTTTTCACACAAAGCACAGTTTAACTTAACACAGAAAGTAGTGTCTAATAATCACAGTTACACAAGACGGGATGGGCACTTTGAAGGTGATGTTATAGATTGGATTCAAAAATTAGGTATAAGTGTCTGAATTAGATGACTTTTAATAGTTCTTCTAAACTGACGATTTTAAGACTTTATGAAATACAAATGAATATTTGCAAATCAATACTTTTATTAGTTGCTATAAATATTATTAGTTGCTATTCATTGCTATATTTTGATTAAAAACTATTTCAACTAATATAGATATTAAATAGTATCATTTTAAGATGCCAATATAGCCTAATGCATTAAGGATACTTTATTAGCACCATTTATAAAACATCATGCAAAAGTACCCATGAAAATAGCTTCCAGAATTACTCACCTGCATTGGACAGAAGTTCAGATATTCTTTAACAATTTCTAATAAGAAATCAGGATTTAGCATTTCAAAATACTGTATGCCAAGAGGTAAATTTTCTAAGTGTGAAAAATGAATGTCTAGGACATCATTTAATAAATTAATAACTTCTTCCTGTCGTTTATTTTTCTTCATAGCAAGAATGGCATGTAAATAGGTTAATTCCTGGAAAATAAGTAGTTTTCATAAATTATTCCATTCAGTTATAAAGCCATTTATTTTGACCTAGATTTCAAATGAATATAAAGTGCTATTTATTGTACTTGTTTGTTCAAACTTAAGTATTAACTACATGGACTTTTAGAATCATTTAGAAGAGTATTTAAAATCTAGTTTTGTATGGAGGTAAATTAATAAATTTATATTTATTATACAATTTATTATATAATAATTATGTATTAAAATTAGTGAACATTAATCCTATAAGCCATTATTAAACAATAAGATTGATTTAAATTTTCATAGTTTATAAATATTAATAGTAGCTGGGATCCACGATCTGATAAAATAAAATACTGTACCGCAGATTTTCCTAGGGACTGCTGTACCGCACTAAAAAATTCTAGCTGCTGATCTGCTTCCTCTATTTGCCCTTCAATTAATTGACACTGGATAACTCCTAAAACCAAACAGGACAAAAATTGTCAAGTTCACACCAATTCGGACATATACACTTTAAGCTAACATAAACTCCATTAATAAAACACATTTTCCTCCCATCACAATAAAGTTTTAGATTTAAAAAAAACAGAGAGAGAGAAGAAAAAGGTGAAGGAAAGTAAAATGGGCAGCCTTGAAGCTATATAATATCATTTATTAAAAAATTTATAATTTATAGGATCTTATAAAAATCTATTTTTTCAAGATATTATTTGTGAAGTAAAAACTTTATTTTAAAAAATACATGACTTTTTCTATTGTTGATAGCAGAAAACAGTTTAATTTCAGAAAACTGTCAAATATGTTTGTTCTTCTTTAATGGCAAGTTAAAAGCAATTATTTGCATCTATGATAGGAACATTTATGAAAATGGTTACCATACCAAATAGTGAAGAGATATTAGACTCATCAAGTATCACGGCATTCTTATACCACTTCACCGCCTCTTTGATTTTTCCTTGTAAAATCATTTGGTATCCAAGTTCTATAGCAAATTCTGGTTGCTGAGAGTTTAAACTAAAAGCTCTCTCTAATAATGTTTGAAGTTTTTGAAGAATGGGTTGACTACGTCCACACTAAAAAGAAAAAAAAATTAAGTTAGACTAGAAGTCAAACACTTCTACTGAAAGATTTTTTTTCCTAAATATATATATAATTGTACTTCATAAGGGTGAAAAGAAAGCAATAATTACTTAATAATTAAAGAAAAATAACATTTCTCCATTAACTATCAAGAAAGAGTTTATGTTCTATCAGAACTTGTATATCCTAATGAATAGGGCTTTTACAAAATAGTCAGTATGAAAAGTATACTTCTAATTATGTTGCTGCACAAACATATTTTTAGAAATCCTTTTTCAAGCTCTCTCATTATTTTTTTTTTTTTACAAATTAGACAAGAAAATCATTATTTTAAGGACATGTATGTATGTGTACATACATTATTTCATATATATAAAAAATTAAATAAAAAATACGGACTAGAATCTGGTTTCTTCCTAAAGACAAGCTGTGCCACCAGTGAGAATATTTTAAAAGACCTTAGAATTTTCTTGAAGAAAACTTCAAAAATATTTCAAGAAATGGCAATGTTGTTAAGACTGGAATAAGTATACAACTTTTGAAGACAACTTTTAAGAGTAAAATATTTATTTAAATGTTTGGATAAATTTAAATAATTTTGTGAGCTTAATAAAAAAACTAACTGAAATATTTCTGGCAGTAAGGTAAATAAAAAGGTAAACACCCATTTTCATTCAAGCTTTTGTAATAATGAGGATTTGTTTTTACCCTAAATCTCACACAATCTGACAATCTTTGTTTTTAAATAAGAGAGTTCAGTTTATTCAAGTCATTTAACAGTATCCTTACTTTATTTTTTCTTTCAATTTTATATTTGCTAATTATTTTACTTATGTGTATCTTTTAACTTATGTTTTGCTAATTGAATTCACTTTTTAATCCTCTCCTTCCTTGTACTGATATCAAGATTCTGATGTATTTTTCTATTCCATTCCTGATTACTTTCCTTTTATTGGGTGCTTATAATAAAAACATTTCTTTACTATTGTAAAAAAAATAAGACAGCAACCATTTCCTCACTAAAATAGTCTATTACCCACTTTAAAAGTTTTTTTCCAAATAGTTTTCAAAAACAAAAGAGCAAAAAATAACCTAGTCATAAATCCTATTCTCTGATTAAAATAAACTCCTTCATATTTTCTTTGCCCAGAAGGCACTTCTCTATCCTTAAAGGTACAATAAGTGCCACTTCCTCCATGAAGCCCCCAGGATGGGTTCTTACAGTTGGAAACCGTATCTCTCTGAATCATCTTTCTGAGGAATGTATCACATATTTAGATACATATGATATTTTCACACTAGGCCATGTGCTCTTTGGTGCCTCAACCTTTTTGACTTATATTACATCCTCTACTATAGATAAGAGATCTCATACATAGTAGGTAATCTTACTGTTCTGCTGAATGCTAGTGTAATCTTATAGAAAAGTTGATCATTCTGTGGTTCCATGGCATCCAATGCATTTTCTAACTTTTCTAGCTTGGTGGAAGCCTAAAATGAAAGTAATCAGTATTAATTTCAAAATTAATTTTATTTTCTTAAAACATTAATTTTAAGAAAAAAAGAACATAATACATGTATATATACACTAATACAATATACTATTACTAATATATTAAAAGACTTTGCTTTTACAAAGTCCTTCTCTTCCCAAAGAATCTTGTATGTGGTAAGATATGTTAAAAATTTTTTAAAAAACTCAATAATTATAAATAAAAATTCTTGAGTTTTAGAATGTATTCCTTTAATATTTGTTATTTAATGGAAACTTTTGGATTGGTAAAGATACCCATAATACTCAATTGACTATATATGCCAAGCTCCCCCCTAATAATTAGTTTATAATACAAATGAGGTATGAATAACATATTTACAAATAATATTATATGAGATCAGCCCTTGAATTATCTATATAGACTGGTTTACATTTTAAATGTTTTCTAGAGTAGAAACATCATTAAGGCAGTTAGTATAAGTAATTTCAATGCCTGCAAAGTTTACTGAAGATTTGCCCCAACTAAGATTCTTTTAGTATTTACTGAAGTACTTATTAGGCACCGTCACATTGAGCAGTGCGCCCACCGCAAACACGATGCAAATCCACTACATGTTATGATACTATTTGTTTCAGATTTTGGCACTCCATACTCTAGTCAATGTATTCACTACTACATGCAGATATACCTTATTATAAGGTACAATATTTCATACTAAGGCACAATTTCATCTTAAGCCTATTTAACTTTTACGAATACAATTAAATTGTAAAATTATTATAAATTGTATTTTGCATATGTACTTTTTCTAACACAGTAACACTGGTGTCATTAATCATACATATTATGGCACAGGAGTTTTATATAGAAAATCACATACACCGTAATTAATGATTTTAAGGGAGTTTTGAGGGTAATTTCAACTATATAATATTTTTGCTTTATTAGCTGATTTCAGAAGCTGATGTCTTTGTTAAGGTGTATTTCTAGTATCAACTAAAAACTACTAAGACATACATTCTACAATAGGAGTTCAAGACTTTAATGTATGTGTACACGCACATGTGTGTGTATGTGTAATGAAGTATATTTTTAATACAGGAAACTTAAATAATACAATATAACTTACCTTCTCTATATCCCCCTCCCTACACAAATAGTAAAGAGCCAGCATTCTTAGAGCTTCCACATTTTGGCTGTCTTGGAGCAGTAACCTGCAGAAAAACATTTCAGTCAATGTTAAAATAAATTTCCATATTTTCTTTTATTCAAGGGCTTGAAAAGTTGGTTTGCTTGTCTCACTATTCCACTGCTCAAATAAGTAATTTTAGTTAGTAAAATTCCATCTGCTTTATGAAAATTACCAACTTTGTCCTTAACTAAAAGTCTCTGGAATTTAATTTTTGGTATGCTTTTAAAAGATATGAATAGACCATACCAGTCTCATTAAATTCTGTGCCAATCCTAAATAAAATGTTAGCTAACTATACAAAAACAGTATACTAAAAGAATAATTCCCTTTGACTAGGCTGATTTATTATAGGAATTCTTAGAATGCAAAGATGGGTCAAACATTGAAAAACCTACTAATGTTATTCACATTAAAATAGGTTCTTATGTGATAAAAACAAATCAGAAAATATTTTGAAAAAATAGCCTTTTAACTGGAAAACCAAAAGAAAAAAAATAACTAGTATAAGCTTAGTAAGAAATGTGCAGAAGTCATAAAATTCCTATAAAACTTTACTCAAGGACATTTTAAAAAGGAACTGAACAGAAGAGGTAACACCCTAGGTTTCCTATGGATGATGTGGTACATTGAAGAATTATTGGTTCCAGTTTTCAATTCTCCCTGGAGATGCGCCTTCTGCCATGCAAGTAACTGAACAGTTCCTCCTACAAAAGGTGGAATGAACTTTTCTCCTCCTTGACTAGGGACTTAGACACTTTTTTATATTGGTCAATGGAATGTGGGCAGGAGTAACAGTGTGCCAAGCCTAAATTTCAGAAGCATTGCTTATTTCTGCCTGTTCTCTTACATCTCTGCTGTCACTATGAGAAGAATTTCCTCTGGGTAGCTGCTGCTTTTTGGCTTGAGCCCAGGCAAAAAACATCCTTGGAGATGACCAAAGCCCAACTGCAATGAGGTGTCATGCCTACCCAGCTGAATCTGAAGCCTGAAGCAGACCCCTAGCCAAGCCTGCTTGAAATCAACAGAGCCCGGACGACCTACACAAACTTGAAGAATGAATACTTACTATCGTTCACCCTGAGATTTATCATTGTTTCTTAGATACCCATATAGTTGCCTGGCATAATAATGCTCAGTTTTGGTTAAAACCATTTTTCCCCCAATAACTATAGATTTAATGCGATTCAAACCACAGTCTTATAAAAGTTTCTTTTTTAACTTGGTAAGTTAATTCTGACAGTCAATGGCAAAAAAATAGCCAACAAAACTGTCAAAAGAGAAACGACATTATGGAGAACTTGCCCTAAAAGATATCAAAGTCCATTAGAAATTTAGGAAAGAACAAGCCTAGTTAAAAAACAATAACAATAACACACTCATACACATACATATATATATATAGGATCAGTCAGTAGAAGAAAAACAGTAGCTTTTAGCACATAAAAAGATGCTCAATCTCAACATAATCAAAAAATGAAAATAAAAATAAAGTAACTCACTTATTCTATCAGATTGCTTAAAAAACAAAAACACACACTGATAATAGCCAACTAGTGAGGACAAGGTGAGGGGACATTCAATAGACTCTTGGTAGAAGTATAAATTAGTATAATTTCCTAGGAGAACAATTTGGCAGTTTCTATCAAAAGTTTAAATATGTATATCTGAGGCACAGACTATAATCTGTCTCCCATTATTTGCATGGGCACGTGATTAGCCAACACTTCCTAGACACCTTTGTAGTTAAATGTGGTCAATGTGAGAGAAAGTACTACATGCCATTTTGGGGCCTGGGAATGTCTCCTCCACATTCTCTTTTCCTTTTCACCAGCTGTTATGAGGTCTTAGGAGATGGCAGAATTGCAAGATGGAAAGAGCCTAAATCCCTTAAAAATAGAATGGAGGAAAACTACCCAATCAACTCTTAATAGTCACCTAAAACAGTCCCATCAGAAGAAAAAAAAATTTCTATTATGTTGAACCATCATATGTTTAGATCTATTTTTGTAATGGCTTAGCCCACCCTAACAAATATAGTATCTTTGATTCAGCAATCTCTCATTTGGGAAACCTTCCTCCAAAAATACTCTGGTACACATACAAAGAGGTATGTGTGGGTGTTCACTGTAATATACTTAACAGTGAAAAATTTTAAACTTCCCAACTGCACATCAATGGAGAAAAACGAAATAAACTATTTGTATGTTCATTTTTCATTTTATAAAATGCTACTTAGTTGTTTAAAAATGATTGGGGGAAAAAAGAAATAAAATTGCCTTTGTTCACAGATGACATGAATATCTACATAGAAAATCTGAAAGAATCAACAAAAAAACCTCCTGGAATTAAAAAAATAATTACAGCGGGATTGTAGGATATAAGGTTAATACATAATATCAATTGATTTCCAAGAATGAACCAGTGGAATTTAAAATTAAAAACACAATACCATTTAAATTAGCACCCCCCCCAAATGAAATACTTAGGTATAAATCCAACAAACTATATACAAGATCTATATAAGGAAAATTTAAAAATTATGATAAAAGAAATCAAAGAAGAACCAAATAAATGGAGAGAGATTCCTTGCTTGTCATGGATACGAAAACAATATTATCAAGATGTTAGTTCTTCCCAACTTGATCTACAGATTGAATGAAATACAATCAAAATTCCAGCAAGTTATTTTGTGAATATTGACAAACTCATTCTAAAGTTTATATGGAGAGGCAAAAGACCTAGAAGAGCCAACACAATATTGAAAGAGAAGAACAAAATTAGAGGACTGACATTGCTTGACCTCAAGACTTACTATAAAGCTTCATTAATCAAGACAGTGTAATACTAGTGAAAGAACAGACAAGTAGATCAATGAAACAGGATAGAGACCGCAGAAACAGACCTACATAAATATAGCCAACTGGTCTTTGACAAAGGAACAAAGACAATGCAATGAAGAAAAGACAGTTTTTTCAACAAACAGCAGTGGAACAACTGTACACCTGCATGCAAAAAATAATATAGACACAGACCTCACCTCCTTCACACAAATTAACTCCAAATAGATCACACACCTAAATGTAACACACAAAACTATAAAATTTCTAGAAGATAACAGGAGAAAATCTAGGTAACCTAGGGTTTGGTGATGACATTTTAGGTATAACACAAAAGACATGATCCATAAGAGAAAGAACTGATAAAGTAGACTTCAATAAAATTAAAATCTTTTGCTATTTGAAAGACACTAGCAAGAGAATGAGAAGACAAGTCACATACAGGGAGAAACTATTTGTAAAAGACATATCTGATAAGGGACTGTTTTCCAAAATATACAAAGAACTCTTCAAACTCAACAATAAGAAAACAATGGGGGTTGCGGGTAGGCAGAAAGAAAAAAAAGAAAAAGAAAAAAGAGAGGGAAAAAAAGAAAACAACTGATTAAAATGAGCCAAAGACCTTAACAGACACCTCACCAGAAAAGATATACAGATAGCAAATAAGCGTATGAAAAGATGCTCCACATTGTATGTCATCAGGTAAATGCAAATTAAAATAACAATGACCACTGTACACCTATCAGAATGGCCAAAATCCAGAATACTGACAACACCAAATGCTGGTGAGGATATGAAGCAACAGGAACCCTCATTCATTACTAGTGGGAATGTAATATGGTACACTCACTTTGAAAGACAGTTTGGCAGTTTCTTACAAAACTAAATATATTCTTACCATATGATTCAGCAATCACACTCCTTGGTATTTAACTCAAAGGAATTGAAAACTTATGTCAATGCAAAAACCTGCCGATGGATGTTGATATTTATAGCAGCTTTATTCATAATTGCCAAAGCTTGGAAGCAACCAAGATGTCTTTCAGTAGCTGGATGGATAAATAAACTATGACATGCACAGGCAATGGGATATTATTTAATGCTAAAAAGAAATGAGTCATCAAGTCATGAAAAGACATGGAGGAAACTTAAGTGCATAATACTAAGTGAAAGAAGTCAAGCTAAAAAGGCTACATGTTGTATTATTCCATATTACAGTACATTCTGGACAATATAAAACTATGGAGATGGTAAAACGATCAGTAGTTGCTAAGGGTTGGGGGAGTGAGGAATATATAGGAGAAACACTATAAACAGGATGTTTAGGGCAGTAGAAATACTCTTAATGATACTAAAACAGTGAATACATGTCATTATAAATTTGTCCAAAGCCACGGAATGTACACCAAAAGTGAACCATAATACAAACTATGGACTTTGGATGATTGTGCTGTGTCAGTCCAGGTTCATCAATTGTTACAAATGTACCACTGTGTTGGGGGATGGTGACAATCGGGTGGACAATCTCTGTGTGGGGGCGACCATTATATGGGAAATCTCCGTAACTTCTGCTCAATTTTGCTGTGAACCTAAAACTGCCCTAAAAATAAAGTCTATTAAAAAAAATTAGGTATACCTATATGAATGGATATAAATGATACCCACGAAATACTCAGTTAAAAAAACACAAGTTTGAAACTCCATAATGAATCTATTTATTTTAAAAACACCCTCAAAATATATACATATATTTTTTATATACTATATAAAAGCCACACACACGTACACACACAGAGTGTCTAGAAAAAATACAGAAAGATACATACATCAAAAAGTTACTAGCGCCCAAATTGTGGCCTCCAAATATCATTTCCTATTAAAAGAGAATAGATTTCCCTGGACAAATGGCTGATACCGACTTGGGGCAGTAAATATACAAAATGAGCCTGGTACAGCTTGTCATACCAAAGAGCAAGGTAACTACCAAAGATTACTAGGATCATGTCAAAAGGACTTAAGAACTAACTTGAAGAAGCTCTAAGTGGCCAAAGATAAGACAGTTTGTGCAACTATAATAACTGAAATGTCTAGCAGCACTCAAGTTTAAATCCATGGTATGTAAACAAACAAACAAATCCAAACCATTAATCAATTATCCATGGAGGATGCTAGAGAAATCTTTCTTTTTTGGTTTTTTGTTTTTTGTTTTTTTGAAACCTAGAAATAAAGGAAAAGACTTAAGCATTTTATCCTATCTTTCTTATATGAACTGTACCATTAGGTAACTAACCAATAAATGAGAAATTTTTCCTTATAGAAGTATCCCAGCTAAGAAACATAACCATACTGTAATCTCTAATGAACCAAGCACGTAGGTATTGAGCACAAATGGCTGCTAATATCACAAGAAGAGAGAGACAAGCAGACATTACGTCTCTTTAGTGGAAGGACACAGCACCACTCAGGAAGTAACTGCCAAAATTAACAAAATCCAGATCACAGAAAACTCTACAGGACCAAAAAATACTGGTTTCTTTAGCTTAAAAAATAGCAAGAAGAAAAAGAGGAGAAGGGAAAAAGGGAAAGGGAAAAGAAGGAAGGGAGAGAAAGGGAGATGGAGGCAGTAAGGGCCAGGGAGGGAGGAAGGGAAGGAGGAAGAGAGTGGAAGGGAGAGAGGAGGGGAGGGAGGGGGATGGGAAGGAGAGTGAGAGGGAGGGAGAGGAAAAGAGAGAGAGAGAGAGAGAGAGAGAGAGAGAAAAGGTTGGTGGGCAACTTAGAGATTTAAAAAACATACATCAGTCACAATGTGTGGATCTTATTTGGATCCTGATTAAAAAACCACTTGTATAAATAACACAAGATATTTGAGACAATTGGAAATTTGAACACTGACAGGATATTTCATAATATTAAGAAACTTCAATGGTAGGCTATCATGAAAAAAATATATTAAGAGACTATAATGTTTTTAGATGTGATAGAGTGATATTATCTTTATGTTGTAGGGAAAAAAAAAAAGAATGTTTGCAATATATACTGTAATATTTACAGATGAAATGAAATAGGTCTTGAATTTGCTTCAAAATGAAAATTAAAGAGAGAATGGCCATGGTCATGTGGTGATGGTAGCTGGGGGCAGGAAACAGACAAGGGTGCTTCAGATTGTTATTCTCTCTGCTTTTATGCAAGTCTAAAATTCTCCATAACAACAAAGTCAAAAAATATTTACCAGTTACACTAGGATGTGGGGAGAAGTTGAGGGAACGATCTATTTTTTCTTCTACAAATATATTAGTTATAAAAATGATGCAATTTAACAGAAATGCTAGAAGATGTTAACAAAGATGCTGCCAAGGTGTTAGGTCTGGAGATAGCCAGCAATATTTTGTCAGATATAGACAAAAACTAGGCAAGCTTGCAAGTCATTTTTTTCTGAAGATTTTAAGACTGAAACCTTACTACATATTGAAGTAAAGCTGACTTCCTATGCAATTTATGCTTCATCTGTATCTTGAAAGGATCCTGCCTAACGTTTACATGAGAAATTCTATTAAGATGTCCTGATTTTAAGTGTATTTTTATCACCTATGAAATTTACTTTTTTGTAATTTTAGTATTAAGTGACTTGAAGTCATTTGTTAGTCAGAAAGTATTGATTTGTGACTCAAATACATTATACATTTATTCTCAATCTCATAGCTTTAAATGGTATCTATGTGCCAGTCACTCCAAAATATTTATCTCTAACCTAGACCTCTGTCCAGAACTCCAGATTCAGCCATCCAGCTGCCTGCTCTACTTTGATTTCTAAGAGGCATCTCAAACCTATGATGTACAAAACTAAACTTTTTACCTGCCCCTAAAATTTTCTTTTTCCATAGTCTTCCTGTTCAGCTAAACACAACTGCATCCTCTAGCACAGGTAGTATTTAAGGGAACAGACTTTGGGACCCGAGTGCTCTACATTTGAATCCTGACTCCACCACTAACTAGCAGTGTGGCTTTGGATAAACTACTTAACCTTTCTCTGTCTTAGTCTATTCAACTGCAAAACAGACATACTAATGGTACCTGCCTCTTAGGGTTGTTGTAGGCATAAACTGCACCTCCTATGTGCCAGGCGCTCTGAGCACTTTACAACAGTTCATCGTCATTATTGCTGCTGTTATTTTAATTGTTCAGGCCCCAAACTTTGGAATTACCTTCAACTATTCTTTCTCTCACTTTCCGAATCAAAACACATCCAAATTCCAACCACTTCTCAAAGCACTTCCACTACCACTCTCCTGGGCCAGCCACCAGCACTTCCCAATTATGGCCACAGCTTGCAAAATAGTCTCCCTGCTTCTACCCTTACCCCTGTCCCTAGTCTGTTCTCCACATAGCAGAGTGATTCTTTTCAAATGTAATCCAGATCACGGCACTCCTCTGTTCAGAACCCTCCAAGGACTTCACACTTCAGGAAAAAAGTCAAAATACTTACAATGACCGATAATGCCCTTCACGCTCTTCCTCTTTGACCTCACAGCCTACTCATGTCTCTTATCCTTCCCATTCCTCAAACTACTACAGAACACCTGCTCCTGCTTCAGGGTCTTTGCATTTACTTTTTGATTCTTTCTGCCAAGTCTTCTCCCAGATAGGCAGATCTGCATTGCTTATTCCCTTACCTACCTCAGGTCTTTGCTCACATGCCATCTTCTCAGTCAGGCCTTCCTGACCACCCCATAAAATTGAATGCTTTCACATTCCCTATGTCTTTCCTGCTGCGTCTTTTCTCTACAGCACTTATACTTTCTAATAAACTACATAATCTACTTATTTGGTTTGCTTAGTATATGGTTTCTCTCACTTGAATATAAGCTTCCCGGGAGAGGGGGGCAGGGATATTTGTTTACCTAAGAAGAGTTATCTGTCTTAGAACAGGCACTCAGATATTTATGTAAATCAATAAATTCAGTTTTTAAAAGCAATACGATTTTAAGTATTTCCTCAATTCTATACTGTTTGGAAAAATCAAATTAAGAAAATACACATAGGTTTTCCTTTTTCTTGAAATGATAACCAGGTGCAAAGAGACTCGTCATCTTTTTTTACTTAACCTTTGTGCTGTCTCAACTGTCTGGTCCCAATCCTGCAAGGCTAGTTGTAATTTCATTTTCTTTACAAAAGCAGGAAGGAAGCTTGGAAAGCTCACGATAATCTGGTTCACAGTGTCCAGAGCACCTGAATAATTCTGGCGCATCTCAAGGCATTGTGCCTAATGGAAGGAAAAAAAGTGACATCAAAACAGTGACGTTACATATCACGGTTCTCACAATCCACAGTAGGTAGAATACTAGTGTTTTACATTTCCTGACTTTGCTGTAAAGAGCAGTTACCACTTTAATGAGGAAAAAAGTTTTTATCAAAATTTCAAAATGTCACATAATAAAAATATATTTTTTATAACTTTTAAAATTCACTTTTAAAT
This sequence comes from Lepilemur ruficaudatus, assembly GCA_963574885.1. NCBI lineage: Eukaryota > Metazoa > Chordata > Mammalia > Primates > Lepilemuridae > Lepilemur > Lepilemur ruficaudatus. The sequence continues at coordinate 5,169 of CAUYRT010013174.1, read as the reverse complement.
AGCTAAAGTATGATTAAAGGACAAAAGTTTTAAAAATGTTTTTAGAAATAGCATAAAATAAAGAATTTAAATTTAGAACAGAAAAATTATCTTTTTAGATTAAAATATTACCAGGTATTTATAAGTAGCATCTAAAATTTAAGAAATTTCTGAAATTTTGCATATTTTTTTTAGAAATTACTTTTAGGTTAAAAAGATACAATTTTAAAGAAGCAAAACAAAGTTCATACAACTCTTTCTATTTCTACATTTTCACTTCTAGGAATTATCTTAAGGAAATAATTGTAAAAGATGACAAAGAAGCATATAGATAATTTTTATGGCAGAATTGTTTAGGTATGATAGAAAAAACAAAAATAAAATAACCCAAAATATACATAGAACAGTAGTGAAATCATAGCGTATCTATTTAATAAAATTATAGGTAATCATTAAAAGTGATTACATGTAGACTTGTAGATCTATATTTACTGACATGAAGAGATATCATATATAATAGTTTAACTTGTTATTTCTAGTGGTGATGTTTATTTTCTCACTCAGATTTTACTGTATTTTCTGAAAAAAATGTTTTTACTGTGCCTATGCATTAATTTCATAGTTAGAAATAATAAAGCTGTAAATGTAGTTAGTACAACAAAAACAGATAATGAGGTACATTTACCACATATTAGATTTTTTTAAAATTTGCTTCTGGATTTCCTTTAGGAATAAATTTAGTTCTGGTATATCTCAATTAAAAATATGTATCCAGTCTCAACAGATCTATACTAGAACTGCAATATATACCTAAAAACAATTTGACATTATATTCCTATGAAACCGGAAGTATGAGAATCACCCAAAGATGCCACTCTGTCAAAATAAATTAGTATTTAAGTTTCTAAATAACTGACAGTAGAAAAGATACTCATGTAGATAATTGTTTTAAAATTAGATTTGCCACTGGAATCTACCCAAACAGCTGGTGCTACAAGATAAAATCATGCTACAAAGACCTTATATGTACCCACATCTAATACTTTTCCTTAGACCACCCTCCTCCCATTTAAATGCAAAGTACCATATTAAGCCAAATTTGCTGTACATTTGGTTTCTATCATTCCTAGTTGGAATTAGACTAATGAGGCCCTTCTGCTGAATTAACTGAAAATAAATACATAATTGGAATGGGTTATATTAGAAAAAGAATTTAAATCAATCTTGAGGATTGGAGGAAAAAGAAAAAGTCCCTCCTAAGCTGTTTATATTAACATCTAGAATAGCTCCCACTCCAGAAGATTATGAACTAGATTTTTTTAAGAGGAAGAAAAATGAACAATAAAAAGTGTTTTTTAAACTTGTCAAATGCCCAATTCCTACAGCTGTGCCATCAGGTAAAACGTGCGGGCAACTGGCCTGAATAGTAGTTGTACTGACGGCAAACCCGAACGAGCTCACTATCCACACAAATCGACAGGATGAAGGATGTGAGGACATTAACACTGGCCAAGACACCAATCCTCTCCTCTTTTTTCTTTTTTATCCCCTCAAATTATTGCTTATCTAATAGACTCTTGTTCCCAAGAAGAACAATTCTTTTTGCTGAATCAAAAATAAAAAAAATAAATAAATTGTGAAGTATTCAGAAGGTATCAATGTAGACTGAAGAAAGGATTCCACTTAAATATTTTCACCCATCAATGATTTCTAAGGACTGTCAGTTACTCATCACTCACAACGTATGTCGCTCATGTTATTTCTCTGCTCAAAACTTTTCACTGGCTGCCTGTCTATCTAATTCAAAGTAAGGCCACCGGCCTTACAGAACTGGCCCACCTCTCCTATTACCCCAACACCCAACTTTTTTCCTCTGGCCTTCCTTCACGTCTACTCTCCTTACTCCTTCCACGTTGGTCTCCTTGTTACCCCTGAATATGTCTTAAGGTGTCTGAACCTGTTATCTCCTCTATTTGAAATGCTTTCTCTCAGATGCCCACAGTGCTTTAACCCTCACCCCCCATAAGTCTTTTCTCAAATGTCACTTTCTCTGACCACCTCATTTAAAATCGCAAGTTCATGCCCTAGTTCTTCTTCTCCCCTTTTTCCTGCTTTATTTATAAATTTTCCATTGCATATATTACCTTCTAGTGTACTACACAATTACTTACTTATTTTGTTTATTGTCTGTCTCCCCCAGTAGAATACAAGCTCCATAAAAGAAAGAGGTTTCCTTTTGCTCAGAGATTTCCCTAGTATCTAAGAGTGATGCCTTGTACATATTAGACACACAGTAAACGTTGAGGAAAAAACATATAAGTCAAAAACAACAACAACTACAACCAATCCTGGATTCAGGAACTTTGGCAGGAAATACATTTCTCTAGTTTACTGTGTCCTACAAATGCAAGTCCCCCTTATAGTTGAGAGCTGATTACAGTATCATGAAAACTATCATTTTTTTAAGTTAGCTTATTGGATTTTTAAATATATTATGAATGCATTTTGAAACATAATTTACCTAAAGTCCAACTCACCTTTCCCAGCAAAGCAAAAATATCATTTCCATCTTCTAGTATCTCTTCAAAACACCTTAGTGCTTTTTTAGTATAAGGTTCTTTTCCTCTTGTAACATCAAGCCATGCTTTCAAAATGAGTCCCTGTAAAATGAATAATTCTAATTATACTTCCATTTTTTTTAGAAATGAAAGAAATATTGATGAAAGAGACAAGCCTAATGTCATTTTTTGGTAAATAATAGCAAATAGGACTTACCAAATAATGCTATGAACAATAAAATTCTGTATAGTGAAATCATTTTGAAACCCTTGCCAGCCTAGATTTTGAGAACTATACTATGAATTTCAGCCCTTTAGATTAATTCTAGCCTCAATATTAATATTAAGAAGTTTGTCAAATATCACTCTATTGTTAAAACCAATATTCTTCTTTGAAACTTTGCTGGTAATTTACTATTAATAATTATTAAACATGTAATTCAATATAAAAATAAGAATTTATTGCATCTTTTTAGACAAATAGCCCAAATGAACTAAGATGGAATAATAGAAGATATCTTGCTTCACATATATTAAAAATTCAGATAATTTGGCAGTTATCTTCTTAACCTCTGTGACTAGTCCAGTAATTTCAAATGAAAGGATGAATGACCTGAGAAATTAAAAACTGAAGTCATGGGTATTTACCTTTAGATATGTTAGTGGGCCAACGGGTGTAAGAGATATAGGATTGGGAAGAAGATGGAAACTGATTGTTTATTTTTCCTTTTAAGATCAAATAAAACATTGCAAAATAAGCTCTTCTATTTAAAAAACGTCTAGGTTAGTTTACAACTTTATAAACCTTTAAATAAGATTACATTTACCTCCCTGTATTTCACCTGAAAATACAGGTAAGAATCTCAATCAATGCTACTTCCACTCACTAGATCAGTGTCATCATTTGAATGGTCTTAACTACTGTCTCTGTGAGGATGACTCCCAACCTATCTTCCTAGCCCAAAACCTCTTCTAAACTTTTCTTCTCTTTTTCCAAAAGCTCATCTGCTATCTCCATCTTACTATCTGCCTATACCTAAAATACAGCATTAAGTCAAATACATCACCTCCCTCCAAGACTAGCTTCTCATCCCAAAGTATTTTTTAATTTAATTTTAATTGTTTTTAATTTCAGATTATTATTACAGGCATACAAACATTTTGGGTATATGAATTATTTTTGTACAGTTTGAGTTAAAGTTATAAGTGTGTCCATCACCCAGGTAGTGTACATCATACCCGTCAGGTGTGAATTTACCATCCTCTCTTCACTCCTCCCACCTGCTTGATTTCCATTGAATTTTACTATCATCTGTGCACATAAGTGTTGATCATGTAGTTCTAATTTAATAGTGAGTACATGTGGTGTTTGTTTTTCCATTCTTGAAATACTTCATTTAGGAGGATGGTCTCCAGTTCCATCCAGGTCGTTACAAAAGGTATTAGTTCAACATTTTTTATGGCTGAGTAATATTCTATGGTATACATATACCACATTTTATTAATCCACTCATGTATTGATGGGTACTTGGGTTGTTTCCACATCTTTGTGATTGTGCATTGTGCTGCTATAAACAATGGAGTGCAAGTGTCTTTTTTATAAAATGTCTTTTTTTCCTTTGAGTAAATACCCAGTAGTAGGATCGCTGGATTAAATGGTAAGTCTACTTTTAGTTCTTTGAGATATTTCCACAGAGGTTGAACTTGTCTGTAGTCCCACAACAGTGTACAACTGTTCCTTTCTCTCTGCATCCACACCAGCATCTGTTGTTTTGGGACTTTTTGGTAAAAGCCATTCTGACTAGAGTTAGGTGATATCTCATTGTGGTTTTGATTTGCATTTCCCTAATAATTAGAGATGTCAAAAACATACAATGGGGAAAAGAATCCCTATTCAATAAACGGTGCTGAGAAAACTGGATAGCCACGTGTAGAAGACTAAAACAGGGTCCACACCTCTCACCACTCATGAAAATTAATTAACGACTGATAACAGACTTAAACCTAAGGCATGAACCTATAAGAATTCTAGAAGAAGAGACTGGTAAAACTTTTATGGGTCTAGGCAAAGAATTTATGAAGAAGACTCCATAAATAATCACAGCAACATGTTGAATCTTCCAGGAGTTCTGTGTGTTCCAGCAATAGCATTATTAGGCATCTACCCAAAAGAGCACAAGACATTCTATGATAAAGACATCTGCACCTGAATGTTTATGGCAGCACAATTCACTATTGCTAGGTCATGGAAACAACCCAAGTGCCAGTCAATTCATGAGTGGATTGTTAAAATCTGGTATATGTTCACAATGGAATATTACTCAATTTTAGAATGACAGCGAGTTAGCACCTCTTGTACAATTTTATTTTTTAATAACCTATCTGGTAGATAGGTTATCTGGTAGAGTGTACACTATTCTGGTGACAATACACTAAAAGCCCCAAATTCAGCATTATACAATTCATTCATGCAACCAAAAACATTTGTATTCCCCAAATCTATTGAAAAAAATTAATTTTAACCTAGAGTCAAAAACCTGGTCATTCTCATCTCAGAGAATGAGATCAGCAATAGCAACACTAAGTCAGAGGAAGAAATGGAGTAGATGATAATTGAAATGAGATCTCTAAC